>ML784717.1:35890-47014 GCA_009831015.1 Picea engelmannii | reverse complement strand
ACCCTAGCTTGGAGATTATTGTAACAGAGCGTTGCTCGACTAGAGGTTGCCCCCTCGAAGAGGCCTGTGAACATTGCTTTCTGAATCAAAGTGCTTTTCTATTGCTATTTCGTATATCATTTCTGTGTATTGTGAAGATTATGTTGGATATTTTATTGTTATTCTGCCATTTCTAGCATTTTATTTCTGTTCCACATTTTATATATCTGGTATCTTGCAAATTCTCTGCCACTATGTCTCCATCTCTAATCCTCGGGTTATACAACTTATTTCTCAGGAAAAGTGTATTTACTAGGGACTTAGACTAATACAACTTCCCAAACTTATCCCATAAATATTTGGATGTAGCTTCCTCTGACACATTCAGTAATACTAAATCTGAGAGACACAATCAAATTGTTCTCTTCACCTTCCGATCCAATTTTTTCCAATCATATGATGAAGTTCCTGTAGGTGTGGTACATGGATCCGTTGTGATCCACTGATCTCTGTCCACCGACAGATCTTCCATCTTGAGCTTCCACAACTCAAAAATTTTCCCATTAAACTTCTTGATCTCCATTTTCAAACTGCTCTCCATTTATTTTCACCTGAAAAATCAATACCACAGATCTCTCACTGTAACAAGGCTTATCACAGTCCCGAGCCAAACCCTTGACCACAAAGGCATCCCCCTAAAGCCAACAAAGCTCTGATACCAAATGTAGATTTTAACCTTGTACAACAATTTATTGCAAATATATTTTCAATAAAATAACATAAAATATACAATCACAAATACACACATTGCATAGATATTTTTCCCCTGGAAACCCAAACTGGGAAAACCAACATATTCTATATTCATTCATAGTGATATATTATTTACAATAAAATATACATATAGGAGCCTGCGGCCTCCAAAACCATAATCCAATGACCTGGATTAGTCAACAACCCTAATTCCTTAACCAGAAATAGAAAACCATTGGAAAAAACCATGTGCTAAAAAACTGCCCAAAAATGGACATGAAAATTGAGGTGACATGAAAAACGAGGTAAAAATGTGACACGTTTCCCGAGGAAAAAAATATTGGGGGAACTTCCCTCAAACTCCCATGCAGGGGGGTTATCACTCCCCTGCAATTCCCAAAGGGTGGGCATAGCGTCCCCCCCTCAAACCCCCCTGTGCGCCCGATACAACATAGCAAACACTAGAGCTAGTCGGGAAAAGAATATAACACATACCCAACAATACCAGGTTTGCCATTGAAAAGAGATCTTGATTTATCTATAAATATGATTTCGAGAGAAACTCCTGCATCAAAGACTCCTTATAGGATGAGTACACCTGAGCTGAAGGAATTTCACATGAAACTTGAAGAGCTTTTGAAGAATGGGTATATACGCCCAAGTGTGTCACCTTAGGGTGCCCCAATATTGTTCATGAAGAAGAAGAATGGTACGTTGAGACTTTGTATAGAATTCAGGTAGTTGAACAAGGTAACAATAAATAACAAGTATCCTTTGCCAAGTATAGATGACCTCTTTGATCAGTTGTGGGGCACGTGGATAATTTCAAAGATTGATCTCAGATATGGATATCACCAAGTGAGAATTAAGGAAGAAGACATCAGTAAGACTTCCTTTAGAACAAGGTATGGTCGTTAGAAGTTTAAAATGGTTCCATTTGGGCTGTCAAATGCACCAGTTGTCTTCATTTGTTTTATGGATGGAGTTTTCAGAAGTTATTTAGATAAGTTTGTCATTGTATTTTTGGATGGCATACTTATTTACTCTAAATATGAAGAAGAACATGACCGACACTTGAATATGGTGTTGAAGGTGTTGAGGGAGCATCATCTTTATGAAAATTTGAGAAAGTTTTTGTTCTACTAGAGGCAAATTTATTATTTGGGTCATATCTATTTAGAGGAAGGAATAGTTGTGGACCCAGTGAAGATAGAAGCCATTGAGGAATGGCGAACACCAAGAAATGTCATAGTAGTGAGATACTTTATGGGACTGTAAAGGTTATTACAAAAGGTTTATTGAAGGATTCTCATAGATTTTGCATCCAATTACATATTTGCTAAATAAATGTGCGTGATTTGAATGGACTCTGTATTGTGCAAGGATTTTTCAGCACTTGAAGATTTTATTAACAAGTGCGATGATTTTGAGAATTGTTGATCTTGATGCAGACTTCATTGTGTGCATGGATGCATGCAAGGAAGGGATCAGTGGAGTCCTTAGTCAGAATGGACAGGTGGTAGTCTATGAGTCAATAAAGTTAAAAGAGCATGAAAGTCTTATGCTACTCATGACTTGGAATTGGAAGCCATAGTGCATGCCTTGAAGATGTGGCGATGCTATCTCATGGGTAAAATATTTGAGTTGAGGACAAACCATAGTGGTATGAAGTATTTTTTTGGACAACCAAGTTTAAATTCCAGATAGAGTAGGTGGTTAGAATTCCTCAATGAGTATGACTTTGACATAAATCATATCGAAGGAAAAGAGAACAAGGTGATTGATGCACTCAGCAGTAGGGTGCATGTAGAAATTTTAATACAAATTATGTATTGCCTGGATTCTCCTGATCTAAGAATTATATGTCACTGTTAAATACATAATCGCTTCTACTAATATACTTGCAAAATTTAAAACACAATCACCAATTGCAATATCAAGAAGAAAGATCAATCACACATAACACAAATGTTTTATCGGGAAAGAATAAAGCTAAAAACCCCACTATCATATATTATGTATATATCATGGATCATGAAAAAATATCATACAAAACTCTAATCCAAGAGCTTTCAGTACAATATACAATCGTTTCACACTGTCATACAAAAAATGACAAATTCATGTGCCAATTTACTACTTCCAGACAGCGTGCCTCCTCTACGCAATCCCTGCTGATCGAAATCCCTGCAATGAATGAATTCCTCTTGCCTAGGTTGTGCAATCCTCATGGGCACATCCAATGTGTGTGTGGTTGCATGAGTGCACTCACTAATGTCACAACTGATATTCAAACTGTCCCTTTCACATGTTATCTCAACTGGGTCTCCACTGGATCTGACATGCATGTAGTTAACAGTGGTAAATCTTCAGTTGCATGTGAGATCACTGATTGTGAATTAATTAATAATTAATTCACTTATCTCTCACTAGTGTAAGTTCAGTTACAACTAGTACAACTAATATTAACTCACTTAATTGAGTTAAACTACTTCACAACTCACATAACTACACATATAACTCTGTTATAACTTTGAATCACTCAATTACAACTAATTCGAATTGCATGTCCCACCAGTCAACCTTTGAACTTGAATTTCCTATAGCTAACTGATTTGCCACTTCAGTTAACTATTTCCAAATGCTCATTGAGAATAGATTAATATTTATTGTCCAACTATTATTAAGGGATAATAATAGTCGACATACATCTATAAATAGAATTCGCTCACCATCTATAAATAGAATTTTCTCATCATCTAAAAATAGACTTCCACCTAAAAATAGCCTGAGGCTCCATCCTAGTGTAGGTGCATAATTTTCACTAGGATCTTCTTGTTGAATCTCAACAATGCATGAGATGCATGCTACAACCATTAGCATGTATAAATTGGATTTGTGCAACATAATTTTAGAAGTTGCCAAATCAGATCAACGCTATGTGGACATAAAGTGGACTCTATAGCAAGGCATGTCATAGAATAATTTGGAAGGTTATGAGCTAAGAGTATGGGATCCTCATGTATAGACACAGAGTATATGTGTCGAATGATCAAGAGTTAAAAAGTTTGTTGTTTTTAGAGATGTGTAAGGTTCCTTATGCGGGACACCCAGGTTACCAAAAGACAATTTTCGCAGTCAAGAAGCAATACTTTTGGCCAGGTATGAAAAAAGAAGATGTTGATTTTATTGCTAGATGTATTGACTATTAGAAGGTCAAGGTTGAGCATAGACATTTAGCTGGTTTAATACAAAATTTTCCCATTCCATAGTGGAAGTGGGAAGTTATAATGATTTATTTTATAACTAGGTTGCCTAAGACTGCTAAGCAACATGATTCTATTATGGTTGTGCTGGACGAGATTACTAAAGCTTCCCATTTTATTCCAGTGAAGACAATGCACAAGGCAACTGACATTGTTGAGATATACATGTGAGAAATTGCTAAGTTGCATGGTGTACCTAAAAAAATTGTGTTTGACAGAGAGTCCAAGTTCACCTCAAACTTTTGGAAAGGGATATTCAAAGGATTTGAGACAAATATGAATTTCATCACAACCTATCACCCCAAGACAAATGGATAGACAGAGAGGGTAAATCGGGTGATTGAAGAAATGCTAAGGATGTGTGTGATGGATAAGCCATCAAAATGGGAAGACTGCCTTCATTTGGTAGAGTTTTCTTAGAACAATGGGTATTAGGCCTCTTTAAAGATGATCCTGTTTGAAGCAATTTATGGTAGAAATTGCAACGCGCCAGTGATTTGGGAAAACCCAACAGATCGTGTAGTATTTGGGCTAGATCTACTCTGGGAAATGGAGGAGCAGATGGTAAAGATAAGGAATAATTTAAAGGTTGTCAATACAGGAAGAAAATTTGCACAGATAATGGAAAAATCCACAAAGAGTTTAATGTGGGTGATCACATGTTTTTTAAAGTAAAGGCTAGGCACAATTCCCTAAAGTTGGGAAAGTGTTCTAAGTTAGCAATGCGTTATTGTGGGCCATTTGAAATACTTGAAATGATTGGTCATGTTGCATATATGGTTTCATTTCTTACATCATTGTGTATTCATAATGTTTTCCATGTGTTATTGATTAAAAAGTATGTACCCGATGCTAATCATATTATTAATTTGAATGTGATTTAGGTGGAGCCAACAGGCGATTTTCAAGTGCATCTGGTTTGCATAGTGGATCAGAAAATCAAATAGTTTTGGAATCGAGTCATGGATTTGGTAAAGGTCCAATGGACCTGGTACGCTCCTAAGGATGCAACTTGGGAGCGCGATTTTTCTATGCAGGTAGAGTATCCACATCTTTTTAAATATTTTTGAAATTTTGTATGTACATGTGTAAATGATGCACTAAGGACAGTGTATAAATAAGGGGGAGGGGAATGTAATATCTCTAGTATGAAACCCTTTGTAATTGTACATATAAGCTGGTGAGTCATTGGTACCAACTGTAAATGTAAATGTACATATAGGCTGGTGAGCCATTGGCACTAATTTTTGGTGTTGCATGCACCTAAGTAGTACTTAGAGAATTGTTATCAAAGACAGGATGTGCACATTTCATAGTGTTGTGCACACCTGGGTAAATGCGCACATTTCACAGTGTTGCACACACTTGGGTAAGTGCACAAGAATGACTTGGGAGTGCACAGAAAGCTGAGTTATATATATGTATATATATGGTTGTATATGTATGGAGGCCTAAGATCTTATGTGATTATGAGGTTGGTGAGTCAGGATGCAAATAGGTTAGTGCGCCTATCTATGTAAATATAATCACAGTTATTAATATTATTACATCAATACATGTAGGAAAACTCAGATGAAAATATATGGGGGGATGAATCAACCAGAAAAGGGAAAAGGGGGGCGAGACTTAATTCTTAGGGAATATTTTATAATATTTCTGAAAAAAGTGTATGTTGTGGATAATTATTTTATCCTACATTCTCGGGGTTGGGAATGAGTCACCAAGTGGCTTAAGCTACTTCTGAAGGTGACAAGTGTCAATTTGAAGGAATGCAATATGTATTGTTGGACTTAGTGTATTTTGGGGGATTCATATTATCCATTATCCATTATTGACTCTCATGTGCAGAAGAGGTTGGTTTGGGGAGAGGACGACTATTATCTTATTTGCATAGAGAAGCTTGTAAGGAGTTTTTGTGTTGTAATCAGAGTTTTAATGTCGGAGAGGTAGGTTGCCAGGCCCATGAGAAGTCTCTCTGAGTGAGATATTTTTTATTGAAGAAATCAATTATCATGTCCGTGAGAATACTATCCTGGTGAGAGTTTTGTTTAGAATTGTTTCCTAGTGAACTGGGAATTAGTCACAGGTCTTGAAGACTTCCTGTCCGACCTGTTTTTGGTAACCTTGGAAGGGAAGTGGGGTACCCAAGGGATTGTTGTGGAGAGAAAGGGGACACTTCCTTGGGTGTGATAGGTGTGGGGGGGATGAGGGACTATGGGATAGTTTCAACACCGGGCACCTAGGCTTGAGAAATTCTATTGAGAATTAGACCATAGCCTGTCGCTAAGAACGCTTTTTCCATGGTGGAGTTAATCCCTAGCTTTGGGGTGACATGTTGTTGAAAGCTTATGAGAAACAGATTCTATGGTTGGGAGGAACGTCTGAGTTCTCTACGCAATTGCTGACTTTCATAAAATATAAGTTCTCTTTATGTGTTTATCTCATATACCATGTGCTTGCTTATCTATGCTTGATATGGGTTAATTCTTTTATGTTGTCACACATAAGTAGTTTTTTTTTTTTTTTAATGCTACTTGCATATGTAATTGTGGTGTTGATAGTCATTACTGTAGTTGTGCATGAGTATGACAATTGTTGATAGCATTGCATGTTAAGTTAACCTTATGAGTTTGGTTATGAGTCTTCAAGATGTTTGAATAGTTGTGTGTGCATAGAAAACTCTGTGTGCATCAGAGGCTAGAGTTACTTGTGCGCATAGGGAAGCATTGTGTGCACACAAGTAGGATAGGTTTGGTAATGACCTATATTGGGTGCATGCACAGTAACACTATGTGTTCAATGTGCTTGTGAATAGTTGTTTATAGTTACTTACATTTCTTAAAGTTGTGTTAAAAGGAGTAATTTAGTGCAATGCATCTCAGTGTGAGGTTGAGCATATTACTTCAAATGATACTGTGTAGACTAGAGTTTGGTATAGAATCTGTGCGATGGATTTTTGGAGTAGAATTTCTTAGTAATATGTTGTGGATGTTATAGTTTGGTTAATTCAGAACTATAGAAGTTGAGGTTGTGTAACATGGCCCAACTTGGGGGGCTTGGGACGTTACATTCTGGTGTCAAATCAATTTTAGAGCGTTTTTGGAGTATCATGGCCCAACTTGGGTGGTTGGGGATGTTACATGGGTTGTTGGTAAAATGGACCAGTCCTGGATTTTAAAATAATTTCTTAAATAGGAATGCACACATGTTCTTAGAGCATGCGCATGTTCTTAGAAACATGTGTACATTCCTAGAGCATGCACATGTTTTTAGGAACATGCACACGTTCTTAAGAACACCTACTTGGCATTGATTTGGTAGCCTCAATGGAAATTTGGTGATCAACAGAGTTAAAATCTCATGAATATAAGAATGTTAGCACATTTGTGTGTGATCACATTCTTAGCCACCCCATTGACAATTTTTCAACCATCATCTTCATGTGAGTTCCTAAAAAGGCACATTTATTACGCTACATGAATTTTTCCTTCTCAAACAACCTGTCAAATGTTAGAGAAAGTTACCAAAAGTTTTATTTGGGCCAAGCAGTGTGTAGTGATCAAGGAGGATTATGTCTCTCTAAAATAAGGGAACAAGGTGCCACTCTTGTTAGTAAATAGGTATTGTTAGTGGATAGGGATGCTCCTTAGTAACATTTATTTTATTACCAAATTTAACATGCTAATCAAATTAAGGGTATTAAAGGCCCCTTGTGATGATAATATTTAATGCTTTTACATTCAACCCCACTTAAAAGGATATTGATTGTTTGGTATTTAATATTTGGATTTCTCACATGGCAATTTGAATTTGAGTGGCCTCATGCATGCAATCTCGCATTAATACATATTTGATTTGTTTTGGTGTACTAATGATCATGTTGGTTTCTTGATTAATAGTATTTGCTAGCAAAATATTGGCCATGATTATTGGTGGGATTTGTAGAATCTTGAGCACCAACAATGGCATATATAGCATAAACTTAATAGATTTAAAAAATTAAATTGTTCTAAACAAATTATTTATGAATTCATTTATAGTATGATTCTTTTATAGTATGATTGTTGAAAGCATATTTTAAAATGCAACTCCATGCTCGATTTAGAGGGATTGAAGATGGTACAATGGAGAATGCTTCTACATCTATATGGAAAAGGACCTTTGTAACCTTGTAAGACACAATTCTAACACTTTCTCATGCTTGAAAAAATGTTGGGAGTTAAGGGATACTGAAAAACATAGGTTAAGGAAGTGTCAATCCATTTGAAAGTATCACTCTTATTTCAAGAAGAATGTATGTGGGTGGCTTACGCTTCACCAACACGATTCATAAAGTTGGTGTTATAAATGTTGCATGGATGATTTTTGGTAGAGATGAAATAGTTGATATTGTATTTTGGATATTCTCATTTTTTACCAAGGCTTTTTGGCCATGTTTTTAACATGAATTTACCTTTTTTTTTAATTATTATCCAAGTATTTTTTGAAATTATTTTCTCTCGGGGCCCTCGGATGATTAAAGATAATTGCAAAATTTTATGCCATATAGTTTCATAGTCCTCTGTATAATTTTCGGGAAAAAAATCAGTTCAAGGTTACTTTTCATGACGAAACCTCTCTTCCTTCCTGGGGAATCAGAGGCTCTTTTAAGGAGGAATTATATTTTCTCACTAAAGTCAAATTCAACATTTTTCATGAAGATGTTGACTCCTTTCCACGATCATTTCTAGTTTTTTAAGACGAGAGCTTCCTTGTATCCACATTGTTCAAATGTTGTAACTTTTTATTCAATGATATAACTATTTGTTTTTTAAAATATATATGTTCTACCACTTTGAAAAAAATCTGAATGTTTCTATTTCTTCATTTAAACATGTTCTTTTAAGTCAATTTCATATTTATACGTTATTTGCTTGATCTCTATCTCAATAACTATTGAAATAATGCATTGAATCATTTGTTACCAGACAAATTAATTAATGGACAATAACATCTAATAGAATCTACCTCTAAACTCCCTCACAGTCTCAAATGCTTCTTCACTAGATTTAGCTTGAAAAGAGATTTGAGCATCACAGTTTTTTTTAATGCATTGAAACAAGATGTTTGTATGATGGGTATTTTTATATTTTTACAAAGTAAGGAAAAGGTTGATGAATCATTAATGCAAGAGATTATAAGATGACGAAAGTGGAAATAGTTTATAGATGTGTTTTGGGATCAACAAAAGACGCACCAACGATGCTACCTCTATTGATTAATTGGCTTGGTTGTCATTGATGTCAACTTTTGAAGAAATTTTGGTAGCAAATTCTAGTAGCCCCAGAAGTGTGGATAAGGAACCCATGTTTGTTTGAGGACTAATGTAATGAAGATCATTGAATTTATAGGAAATACTATCATAGATGGATAGTACATGTCGCATTGTTGGAGAATCCTCATGAGTTATCTAGAAGCCCCTAGAAGGTCAAAGAAGTCAATTATTCTAGAATCTCCTAGAAGAAATTTACTAGTCAAAGTGGTTGTAACTAGGAGTTAACCAAGGTAAAGTTGTTGCAATAAGAAAATATTTAAAGATAATTTAGTTGCAACAAGAAGTGGTGAGTTTACTATTTATGGTAACGTGGTTGCAAGTGGGTAAAGTAGTTGAAAGTGGGTTAGCCCTAAAAGAGGGAAGTTGTGTAAAACAATTAGAAAATAACCCCTAAAGGAAGCTACTTGAAGAGTATAAATAAGAGATAAGAGAGAAAGGGTCTCCCATTAGCACCTAATTGAGCACATTGAATACATCTTTTGTGAAATGTTATGGGCATGTATCATTAACAAATATAAAGCAGTGAGTTTGAAGCAGTGATGAGAGACGTTGCAGGTTCGAAGGGTCGAGACTGTGGGTATTGAACTAGGATTTTACTGAATATATCTGAAGGTTACAGTACTAGAAGGATGTGAATATCTTCGGGCCACGGTGGGACAAAGCACAGATACCTGCAATTTTACTAAAGACAGAGTGAAGATATGTTTCCAAGGCTGAAGAAAAGGAAGATAAGATATATCAGTGACAAGTTGTAAAGCTGAGAAGAGGTTATAGGAAGGTCTAACAGTGAGGAGGTACAACATAGATATCTAAAGTAACAAAAGCTATGTTATATGATTGTCTTAAGTAGATATTTGGTGAATGATTGGGGTATAACCATGAGAGATTGAGCTTTTATCCTTGAGGGACTATTGGTTGTATGGTATATTTTGTATCAGAAAGATATGCAGGGATACATTGTTACTGTATTGGTTGTTTGTTGTGGGTATACTTCATTGGGAATCTTGTTAAGATATACTTGTAGCATGCTTGAGGGTTTATGGTTGAAACCTATAGTTATCAGTACATGTTGTGATTACATAACAGTATGGGTTCGATGTATGGTTAGTATAAGGGTTTCTTATATCATGTGATATCAGTGAGACATATGTATGAACCTAGTACATGGTTGTGTTAGATCTACTTGGATATTGGATGAGTATTCTTTTCTATTAGATCAACTAGTTTGTACGCAGATACAGAGAGATCAGACAGTGACTGAGACTGAGATAGTGACAAAGATAGAGTGACAGAGACAACATTAGTGATACTAGCAATACCTTGATCTAGTCCACGAGTTGAAGCAAACAAAGGCGCATCATCTGCGAGTTGTAGTAGGAAAAGGCATGGACATCTGTGTGTTGAAGAATAGATAGATCGTGGATTTGCAGGAAATTTTTGAAGAATATTGGTACATGTTGTGATAGGATTTCAGTGCCAGTTATGATAGTGAAAGAGTTGATTCAGTAAAAATGACAGGTTTCTTGCATTTGGCATTTATACTTTAGGGTGGTTGGACGAGGCAAGGATAGGTGGTTGTAGCCACCTTCCAATTGTAGCCGAAGAACATAGGGGTTTGTGTTGATTTTTCATAAGAGATGATATTTTATGTGTATATATTATTACAATGATGAGTGTTCCACATATATAGAACATATGGTGACCATCCATGAAAGGATGCATCCATTGAATAATAAATAACTACATATTTATTATATATATTTATACTTTGTATTATAAATATCATGTCATATATATATATATATATATATA
>ML784717.1:22299-35840 GCA_009831015.1 Picea engelmannii | reverse complement strand
TATATATATATATATATATATATATATATATATATATATATATATATATATATATATATATATAGACGAATGTCTTCCTGATGTTGTCCAAACATCAACACTCCCTCTCAATTAGGGAGACATTCTTCATCATGCCAAAGCTTGTCTTTGAAGTATAAAAAATTCACTCTAGACTCATGACACCATTCAGTTTTGGGAGATGTCTCTCCCACACCTAAACTAAGGGGAACTCCTTTTGTAGCTCTCCCTCTAAGCCAATTGAATCTCTATGAGATCAGGTTCATTCTAGGTCCACATGTGATAATATCTAACATATTTAAGTCTTTATCATTCGAAGTCAAATAACTATGACTAAGGAAAAATATCACACCAATGTTATTTTACCACAAGCACACCCCTATGAGTGAATGTTAGCCCAATGCTATCTGATACATGGAAAGCACCTCAAGCACCTTGATTACATATCACTCCTTGTCATGATCAAGGAAAGACTATGCTTGGGCCCATTTATCACAAGTACACACTTGTGATAAATATATCCTATCTCCAGTCCTTTTGGGATGATCAAGCTAAGTCATCTTGGAGAATACTTGACATATCGAGATTCCCTCATGAAACCAATGTCTCAGCTCACTCATGAATTGTTTCCATACTAGAAATCTTGTGGTTTCCTCATGGAACACATGTCTAAGACATATCGAGGTTCCCTTATGGAAACAATGTCTTCATGTCTTGGTTCCTTCATCTGACCAACTGAGGGATGTCAGGATGAAGTCTACATCCCCCCCTACTAGTCCACACATGACCCTCTAGAGAGAATATTTCACACTTGTTCCCTCAAACATCAATGCTCCCTCTTAAATAGGAAGGTATCTTTCCACGATGTCTTCATCTAGTAGTCCATTGATTACTCTGCAATCAACTAGTAGCACACAACTACTATCAAATCATCGGTAGCTCAAATCATCTATCACAATCTTTGTGATCAAATAGTAGCACACAACTATTACAAGTGATCTAGTAGTCTCCATGGCACACAACTACTGTCAAGAGACACACAATCTCTGCCAATGGTACCCAACCACTGTAGTAGCACAAAAATATTGTCCAGAGACACATAGTCTTTGCCACAGTTTCATGACTATGCATGTGTCCTGTATAAGATTGACCATAGTTACAAAATTTAAACACTCCCTCTAAACTAGGGAGGTATTCTTTGTTGCCACACAATCTCATCAGATATCCATAATAAAACATGAATTCAAAGCCAATGCATCTAAGGCTTGTGGGTAGCTCTCAAATAGCTTCAACATGTCACCATGGCATCCACTACATCACAATGCATCTATACCTCATCATGTGCACCCCTATGATTTCACAACCAATGCATCCAAGGCCTATGGGTAGCTCTAAAATAGATACAACATGTCCCCAAGACATCCACTATCCCGCAATGCATCTATACCTCGTCATGTGCACCCCTGTGACTTCATATCCAATGCATCCAAGGCTTGTGAGTATCTCTCAAATAGCTAAAACATGTCTTCATGACATCCACTACCCCACAATGCATTTGTACCTCATCACTCCCTCTGAAGAGAGACCACGCCAAGCCTGTCCCTGAAGTGCTCGAACTTCGTCCTCAATAGTGGCTTCGTCAACACATATGCAACTTGCTCCTTGATAGTCATGTACTAGATCCTCACTGCTCCCCTCTACACCATATCCCTGACATAATGATATTTGATACCGATATGCTTTGACATGTCATGGAACATCAGATTCTCGAACAACTTCATGCAACTCTGGTTGTCACACCAAATGAAGGCCACCTCCAGTTTTAGACCAAATAACCCAGACAAAAGCTTTTGAAGCCATACTACTTCTCTACATGTTGCACATGCTGCCACATATTCATCCTCAGTCGTACTAAGTGCTACACATGACTGCTTCCTATTGTTCCACAAAACCATACTGGAGCCTGGACTGAAGCAATATGCCAAAGTATTCTTCTGATCATGAATAATATCGACCCAATCTGAATTTGAATATTCATATAAATCGAACTCATGGTCTATTACATACTTGAGACTATAATCCAATGTACCCTTAAGGTACCTCATTACATGATTTGTTGCAACCAAATGAACCTGCCTAGACTGCTCCATATATTGACTCAGGGTTTTCACAACAAAACATATATCTGGTCTCATGTTCATCAAGTACATCAATGAACCCACCATCTTCCTATATAACACAACTTCCATAGTCTCTGAATTCATATCCTACAACAAATTTAGATATGATCCCATATGTGTAGCCATTTTCTTGTAATCCAACATCCTGAACCTCTTCGGGATTTCCACTGCATACTTCCCTTGACCTAGGAATATTTAACTAGGATTTTGTCATACCTATAGTCCCAAGTAATAGTGCATCAGAACAAGATCCTCCATATCGAACTCAAAGGCAAGCTCCCTCTGTCACTGAAAACCATGCTTATCTAGTCTTCCTCATTGGTTGCTCCCTCTGTGACTCTCTGACAATATTTTCATTTTCCAAAGAACACAACATCATGGTAACCACCACATCAACACATTAACACAAGCTTCATGTGATCTCAACTACAGAGGGTTTGTCAATGCTTGTTATGTCCATATCGATCACTCCTCACCAAATATTCATGTTGATATTGATATTATTCTCTGTCAGGTTCTCTACCTGAGCCCTGAATTCCTAGAATCTGTTGAAGACCTCATCCTTGATCTTCATGAAGAAGATCCATGAGTGTCAGATAGTATAAGAATCTTGGTACACTATCATGTGTTTAGAAGTATCACAATCTACTAACTAGGTATCCATGGTAACATACCTAGAACAAGAACAAGAACATCTCCATGGTAATTTGTCCAGAACGTAAAGAGAGTAAGGCTCAACACAAAGACAACAATTAAAATAGTTGATCCCATTATCATCCTCCCATTCGTAAGAGCACAAATAACTTCAAATATACAATGTCAATTCACAAGAAATCGACTAGCTTTGAGATGTGCTAACAATTCTCAACGCGGTTGAGAATACTCATTCCTAAGATTCAATGAATCATTCTAAAAGATGATGTTGAATCTACTCAACACTTAGTGTTCATCAATTACAGATCTAATTCAGTACTAGAATTATTTTACTACATGGGTACTAGTTACCTTTCCACCATTTCAACTACTCCTTTGGGCTCTTCCACATGTTTAGTTGCAGGTTCTTTTCCATGTTTAGTATCAGGTACCATAGGTTGTCCAAAGACAACGCCTGGCAATTTTTCCAAAATTTTTAAGGACGTGGTCACCTCCAATCGAATGAAAAAGACCCCAAGCAAAGAAAACAATGCCAATACACTTTGATAGCCAAATATTTTTGTTATAGAATAAATGTTAACAGTCTGCAAATTGCAATAATCAGATTCCACTAAGAATCACGATCTTATATATATATATATATATATATATATATATATATATATATCACTTGTCTATAAAACAAGATTCAAATTCAATCAATTTTGTTAACAAATATTAAGCAAGATAAGACTTTGTACTCATGGGCGACAACAATAGTTTCATTTTATGGTGGCCAACACTCTCCTCTACAATGGCCACAAATTTTTGAGCAATGCCATATACACATTATATCTCTGCAATATTCAATATGCATATCTGGAGCACCAGCGTTGCCCAATTATATGTGTGCATTAATAGTTTTACTCTCACACCATAGTTTTATCCATGTTTCCAAGCATAAGGATGTAGTTCTCGTATATCCATATTAATTTGAATGCATTTTCTTTTCTGAGTCCATTAGTTGGTTCTAATGTTCACCCTTCCTTTAGAGTTGAAGTGTTTTCTTCGTCCATCCCTAACCAACGTAACAAGAAACATCATCATATATGCCATATGAGAAACATATTCCAACACTCGATCCATCTACTATATCCAATCCATGCCAAGAAATCTCCATTACCCAATGGAGACCACATAATTATCTATTGACACAAAACTCCACAATATCTCGACATGACTGTTTGAGCCACAAGATTTCCCTTTTACTTTACGGGGCCAACTCCATTCAAAAACCTAATGAGCAGGCCAAAGAAAGATCTCACCATCTTCGAATCTTAACTCCCAATTGATTTGCATGGTAGAAACATCATGCACCGAATGGAATTAATAACACTTCCTTCTCGTCAAATAGATCTAGGAAAGCACATACCCCAACCATCCTTCTTAACCTATAATGGCCTCTAATCTACAATATATTCAAACAATCAAGTTGGTTTATGTCAAGAACCGTTCACGCTACTTGGAAGTCAATAACAAGACTCAAGCTATCTCTCTTATTTTCCCGAGCCCTTCTGTGAGGGATTTAAGCCTGGTCCCGCTCTGATACCATGTTGATTTTTCATAAGAGATGATATTGTATGTGTATATATTATTACAATGATGAGTGTTCCATATATATAGAACATATGGTTACCATCCATGAAAGGATGTGTCCCTTGGATAATAAATAACTACATATTTATCATATATGGAATAATATCTTCCCGATGTTGTCCAAACATCAATAGGTTGTAGCCTCCTCCTAGTTGGAGCCAGAAAATTGGGGAGTTGGAGCTTCCCTCAGGTTGTATCCTAAGAATATAGGGGGTTGGAGCCTCCTTCCAGTTGAAGCTGGAAAACAAAGGAAGTTGGTACTTCCAATGAATCTACTTCTTAAATAAATATAAGAAAAATCATTTCGTGTTTTTCTCCCGCATTGGTTTTCCATGTAAAAATATTTGTGTATTGTGTATGTGTATGATTGATCATTGTTCATGGTTTATTTATTCTGCACTTGTTGAATGATATTGGTAAACTGATCATAAAGTTAACAACACTTATATACTTTGGTTAAAAAGGATTAAAAATCACTATCACTAATTCAACCCCCCCCCCCCTTTAGTAATCCAACAATTGGTATCATAACAGGTCCTTCAAAAGAAAGTTTAACTACTGTAAGGAGATCATGGATTACTCTAAGATTAGGATACCACGGTTTGATGGGGAATATTATTCTTAATGAAGTAAAAGAATGAAGACACACATACAAGCACTAGGATTTGATATCTAGTGATCAATAGTAGATGGGTACAAAGCACCAACCACTCCTCCAATAGATAAAGATGGAAATAAACTTGAAGAAAATAATTCAATATATACAAGCACACTCATGAATGGTCTAACTAAATAAATATACACCAAGGTTATGCATTTTGATTCCGCAAAATAAATATTGGACAAACTGAAGAACATATACAAAGGATATGAGAAAGTCAAGGAGGCTAAACTTCAAATTTTTAGGGAAAAGTTTGAATAACTAAAGATGAATGAAGATGAATACATAACAACCTACTTTCTACGAGTTGATGAAGTAGTAAACAATATCAAATATTTCAAAGAGGATTTAAAGGAACAGGTTGTTGTCAAAAAGGTATTGATATCCCTACCAATGAGATTTGATTCAAATATTTCAGCACTAGAAGAGAGAGTGGACCTAGCTACACTAACCATGGATGAGTTGCATGGGACACTCACAACTTACGAGATGAGAATAGAGCAAGAAAATCCAGTAATAAAGGAAGAATCAATCAAAGCATCTAAGAAGACAAAGAAAAAGGAAAACTTAGATAGTAGCATCAATGATATCTTAGAAGACGATGAAGAGTTAGTCAACTTCATCAGAAAAATGAAAAAGGGAACCGACAAATATAGAGGTAAGATTCCATTGATTTTTTTTAATTGTGATGGTATTGGTCATTTTTCTATTAAATGTCCCCATAAGATAAAGAAAAGAAATGAAGAAGATGACTCTAAGAGAAAACAAATACAAAAAGTTAAAAGAACCAAAATATTTTTTTCAAGAAAACCCTTTGCACCAAAGAAGACAGTTCCTCATCAGACGAAGATGAAGTCAGTGACAGTGATACATAAAGGGTATTATTCGTGGAAATATAATATTCTGATGAAGAAGGCTCCGAAGAAGAATATGAAGAGGCAAAAGTTGACTACAGAGAAGAATTGTTAAGTGCCATAGAAGTTATAAAAAGGGAAAAGAAGAAAAACAAGTCACTTCAGGAAGAACTAAAAATAAAAGAGGGAGTTCATAATTCCAAATCCGAAGAGCTAGAGCATATGATCACTAAATTTAAAATCGAAGTAGAATAATACAAGAGAATTGAAGAACGAGTCATAGAACAATTAGAAGAAAGAGATAGGATCATTGGAAATTTATAAGCAAAGATTGTCACATTAAGAAAATACCTTCAAAAGAAAAACATGCAAAACAAATCTAAATTTTTGGATGAGATTATTAGCAGTCAAAGGCCACATCATGAAAAGTACAGACTAGGATACAACCAAATAGAAAAGGGATCAAGATCCAAAACAATATATCAAGAAACAAAACCAAGAAGCTACACATAGACAGACAAAGGATCTACTGAGAGGGAATAAGACAAGAAGTTTCATAAAGAAGATCACATAGATACTCCACCACCCAGAAGATTTAGATTTCAAAATCAGTATTAGTCATAAACAAGAAGGCCTCAAGAAGAAGAACGATTCAGAATAGTAACTCCCTTTAGAGGATATTCAACTCCCAGGTATCAAACTATCTTCCTTGGACTATGTTATTCATGTAACAATTTTGGACATAAGGTTGTAAATTGTAGAGAAAATAATAGGAATAGAAACAAACATGAAAGTTATGCACGAAATCGTTATTCAAGAAGGCCTAGTGAAACACAAAGAAGAATCTACAACAAGTTTGAATCCTTGAGTATTGAACCAGAATGCTACAAGTGCAACAACTTTGGACACAACGCCAAAGATTGTAAAATGAAAGTTCCTCTAAGAGAATCACAACAAAAAAATAACAGTTGCAGACAAGAAGCTAAAAGAATATGGGTAAGGAAGCATAATCAATACAACAATGAAGAATGCACACTCTCTCTACAATCTCAACACAAGAAACATGGTTGGTATGTTGACAATGGTTGTTCAAAGCACATGAAAGGTGATAAGGATAGTTTTATAACTTTGAAAAAGGAAAGAGATAGGTCAATCTCTTTTGGAAATGACAACTCATCCAAAATCATTGGAAGGGGCACAGTCAATATTGGAAGTAAAGATGCCAAGGAAGAAAATGTTCTACTAGTAGAAGATATGAAACACAATCTTCTGAGTGTAAGTCAAATGTGTGACCAAGGTCACAAAATTTTGTTTGATTCACATAAATGAGAGATAAGAAAATCATATTCATGTAAAGTGGTGGAAAAAGTTGTGAGAACTCTAAGCAACATACACGTACTAAGTGAAATTGGAAAGGAAAAGTGTTTTTTAGGTAAGGAAGATGAAGTTTGGCTATGGAACAAAAGAATGGGTCACATAAATTTTGATAATATTGTCAAGGTTAGCAAAAAGGAAGCAGCCAAAGAAATTCCCTAGATCATGAAGCCAACCAACACATTATGCAAGCATTTTCAACAAGGAAAGAAAACCAAGACCAAGTTCAAAACAAAGGAATACTCCACAACAAAACCGTTGGAAATTGTGCATATTGATCTAGTTGGAATAACTAGAACAAAGGGGTTGAAAAGTGAGTAGTATTTTCTGTTATTGGTTGATGAGTATACAAGAATGTCTGTAGTTTGTTTTCTCGTGAAGAAGTTATAGGAATTAGAGAACCTCGGGATGTACAAGGATATGGATGAAAATGAAATAGATTCGAAAATCAAATGTTTGAGATTAAGCAATGGGAGAGAGTTTACTTCAAAGGAATTTATGGGAATCTATAGTAAGCATGGGATAAAGAGATAATTATTTGTTTCCAGGACACCACAACAAAATGGGGTCATCAAAAGGAAGAACAATAAAGTACAAGAAATGGCTCGAACTATGTTAATGGATTCCAAGATGACAAATGTTTTTTGGGTATAGGTAGTGCATACAACAATTCACATTCAAAAGAAAGGAATGCTCAGAAACAACAGTGATAAAACTCCTTACGAGCTATGGAAAGGAAGACTAGCGAATGTGAAGCATTTCAGAGTTTTTGGATGAAAATGCTACATTAAAAGAGAAGATGGATACATCATAAAGTTTGAATCTCGTGTTGACAAAGGTATAATTGTTGGGTACTCAAGAACAAGGAAATCATACAAATGCTTCAATCTAAGGATCAAAAAAATTGTTGAAAGCATCAATGTGACATTTGATGAGACAAGTGGATGGAGGATAAAATAAGGAAAGGATTCAAGGAGCATGTTCACAAAGAAGAAGTAAAGGAAGAAGAAGTAGCAGAAGAGGAAGATGAAGAAGACCAGTAAGAAGAAGAGAAATCACAACAAGATATTCAAGTACTTCCAAAGACACCTAGCAGATGAATACAAAAGAGTCATCCATCAGGTCAAATTATCATAAATAAAGATGCAGGAGTTGAAACTAGAAGAAGAATTTGTTCACCGGAACAACTGCACCTAACACTACTATCTACAATTGAGCCGAGCAGTTTTGAAGAAGCCAACAAGGATGAATTATGGATCAAAGCCATGGATGAAGAGTTAGATCAGATAGAGAATAATGAAACTTGGGAACTGGTTCCAAGGCTAAGGAACAAGAATGTGATCGGTACAAAGTGGGTCTTCAGAAACAAATTGAATTAAGATGGACATGTTACCAGGAAAAAAACAAGATTGGTATGTAAAGGATACTCCTAGGTTGAAGGTATAGAATTTGAAGAGACGTTTGCCCCAGTTTCTAGAATGGAAGCAATCAGATTGATCCTCGCTTATGCATTCTCTAAGAATATTAAAGTGTATCATATGGACGTGAAATCAACCTTCCTAAATGGGGATCTAGAAGAATAAGTCTACATTGAGAAACAAAAAGGATTTTAGCTGTCGAAGAATGAAAATTATGTTTGCAGGTTGGAGAAGGCCTTGTATGGTATTAAACAAGCCCCCAAGGAATGGTATTCTAGAATGGATAGATACTTACAACAACAAGGGTTCAGGAAAGGGAATGCAGACAACAAACTCTACATTAAGGTAAATCAATATAGTATTTTGTTAATTGAAGTTTATGTTGATGATATTATCTGTGGAAGTGATGATGACAAGATGAGCCAAAACTTTGCAAAGGATATGCAGAATGAGTTCAAAATTTCATTTCTTGAAGAATTATCTTTCATTTTGGGTCTTCAGATATGTCAAAGAAACCAAGGCATTTTTATCTCTCAGACGAAGTATATCAAAGAAATGATAAAGAGGTTCGGAATGAAAGATTGAAAACCAGTCAGTACTCCTATGCAAAACAATTGCAAGTTAAGTAAAGATGATGATTCAAAAGCTACAGATAAGAGGTAGTAAAGGTCAATGATTGACAACTTACTTTACGTGACATCTTCCAAACCATATGTGATGCAAGAAGTTGGACATGTGGCACGATTTCAAGCAACACCAAAGGAATCACATGTTTTGGCAGTAAAGAGGATATTCAGATATCTCAAGGGTAGAGAAGATTTTGGATCGTGGTATCCAAAAGGGAAGGATCTATCACTTATTTCCTACACAAATGCAGATTGGGCAGGTTGCATTGATGATCGAAGACGTACAAGTGGAGCATCCTTTTACTTGGGTGAGTGTTTGGTATCTTGGATAATCTAGAAACAATCATTAATATCATTGTCTACATCTGAAGCAGAGTATATAGCAACAACAACATAGTGTACATAGGTTCTATGGATGAAACAAACATTGAAAGATATACACGTTGAGTATAATGATCCCATTCCGAGATTTTGTGATAACACAAGCGCCATCAATATCTCCAAGAATCCAGTGATGAACTCCAAGATGAAGCACATTCCAATCAAGTTTCATTTTCTATGGGAACAAGTTGCAGAGAAGAACATTAGAGTTGAGAATGTTGGGACCAAAGAACAGATTGCATATATCTATACAAAACTGATTCCAAGGGAAGCTTTTGAGTATCTTCGCCAGAAACTTGGAGTAGTTTCTGCCACACAATGACTTTTGAATGATGTTTTTATATGTCATAGATTTACATGAGTAAGCACCATGAAAAGGACAGAGGACAATTCGGATAAGGTGAGCAACCCCAAGGAGAGTTCATTTAGGGGGAGAAACCTCGAAGGGAAGTTACCTTTTCCATTGATGTTAAAGGGGGAGAGATTAATCAAATTCATGGAGAGAACGTACGCAGACATGATTCCAGGGGGAGGATGAGCGTCATGACTTATGTGTTGCATCAGAGTGTTTCCATCAATGTCAAAGGGGGAGAATGTTGATTAATTGGGTTGGTTTTAATTGATGTCAACCTTTGAAGCAAGTTTGATAGAGAATTTTGGTAGCCCCAGAAGTGTGGATAAGTAACCCATGTTTGTCTAAGGACTAATGTAATGAAGATCAATGAATTTACAGGAAATACTATCATAGATGGATAGTACATGTCATGCCATTTTCGATGATATGTGATACGTCATGTAGTTCCTCACGGTTGAGGAGATATGGCTTAGTGAAGTTAGAGAATCATTATGGGTTATCTAGAAGCCCCTAGAAGGTCAAAGAACTCAATTATTCTAGAAGCTCCTAGAAGAAGCTTACTAGTCAAAGTGGTTGTAACTAGGAGTTAACCAAGGTAAAGTTGTTGCAATAAGAAAATATTTAAAAATAAATTAGTTGCAACAAGAAGTGGTGAGTTTACTATTTATGGTAAAGTAGTTGAAAGTGGGTTAGCCCTAAAAGAGGGAAGTTGGGTAAAACAATTAGAAGATAACCCCTAAAGGAAGCTACTTGGAGAGTATAAATAAGAGAGAAAGGGTCTCCCATTAGCACCTAATTGAGCACATTGAATATCTCTTTTGTGAAATGTTATGGGCAGGTATCATTGACAAATATAAAGCGGTGATGAGAGAAGTTGCAGGTTCGAAGGGTCAAGACTATGGGTACTGAACTAGGGTTTTACTGAAGATATTTCCAGGTTGTAGTACTAGAAGGGCGCGGACATACGCGAGACACAATGGGATAAAGTGTGGATACATGGGAGTTTACTGAAGACTAAGCATGGATCTGTTGCCAAGGATAAAGAAAAGGAAGATCAAATCTATCAGTGACAAGTTGCAAAGATGAGA
This sequence comes from Picea engelmannii, assembly GCA_009831015.1. NCBI lineage: Eukaryota > Viridiplantae > Streptophyta > Pinopsida > Pinales > Pinaceae > Picea > Picea engelmannii. Next base: position 24,596 of record ML784717.1, on the reverse strand, counting down.
AGAGGTTACAGGAAGGTATAACAATGAGAAGGTACAACAAAGCTATCTACAGTAACAAAAGGTATGTTATATGCTTGTCTTAAGTAGATCTTTGGTGAATGTTTGGGGTATAGCCATGAGAGATTGAGATTTTATCCTTGAGGGACTATTGGTTGTATGGTATATTATGTATTAGACATATCTAGAAGGATACATTTCTACCGTATTGGTTGTTTGTTGTGGGTATACTTCATTGGGAATCTTGTTATGATATATCTTGTAGCATGCTTGAGGGTTTATGGTTGAAACCTATAGTTATCAGTACATGTTGTGATTACATAACAATAAGATTTTGATGTATGGTTAATATAAGGGTTTCTTATATCATGTGAGATAAGTGAGACATATGTATGAACCTAATACATGGTTGTGTTAGATCTACTTGGATATTGGATGAGTATTCTTTTCTATCAGATCAATCAGTTTGTGAGAAGATACAGAGAGATTAGATAGTGTCTGAGACTGAGACAGTGACACAGACAGAGTTAGAGAGACAACATTAGTGATACTAGTATTACCTTGAGCTGTCAGCGAGTTGCAACAAACAGAGGCGCGGAAGCCTGCGAGTTGTAGTAGGAAAAGGCATGGACTTTCGCGTATTGAAGAATAGATAGGTCACAGATCTGTAAGAAATTTTTGAAGAATATTGGTACAGGTTGTGACAGTCTTTTAGTGACAGTTATGACAATGACAAAGTTGATTCAGTGATAATGATAGGTTGTCTACATTTGACATTTATACTTTAGGGCGGTTGGACATAGCAAGGATAGGTGGTTGTAGCCACCTTCCCGGTGTAGCTGGAGAACATAGGGGGTTGTAGCCTCCTTCTGGTTGGAGCCATAAAATTGGGGAGTTGGAGCTTCCCTCGGGTTGTAACTTGGGAATATAGGGGGGTTGGAGCCTCCTTCCAGTTGGAGCTGGAAAACAAAGGAAGTTGGTGCTTCCAATGAATGTACTTATTAAAGACATATAACAAAAAACATTCTACGGTTTTCGTCTGCATTAGGTTTCTACGTAAAAATACTGGTGTATTGTGTATGTGTATGATTGTTCATTGTTCATGGTTTATTTATTGTGCACTTGTTAAATGGTATTGGTAAACTGGACATAAAATTAACAACAATTATATACTATAGTTAAAAAGGATTAAAAAATATTATTATTGATTCACCTCCTCTCAGTAATCCAACAACCTCTTACCTCTCTAGAAACCATAAAAAAAATGTAAATACTTTTGCGCCAACTCCAACTTTAATATAGATTTGAACTTCACATGTTTTAAATCCATTTAAAAACAAATATTTACAATGATCGCTATTTTAAAAATATATAATAATAATAATAATAACAAACATACATATACAACCAATAAAAATACATTAGAAAGTCAAATATTGATGAGAATTTTTTTTAAGACAATGTGAAAGAAATATAAGAGTGCGTCCTTATTTTTGGCCCTTATCATCCAAAATACCCACTAATATCATCATAACTTTGTGATGGTTGTAATATGTCTTTTTATATTAAGTAATGCGAATAATTATAATATGAATAAAGATAATGCTTTTTAATATAAATAATTTTTTGAAACTTTAAATGTGTATGTCTTTATTAATATATTTTCTTAATTTGTTAGTAAGTTGAGTTTTTTAATTTTTTAATAAAAAATAACTGGATAAATATATTAATTTTTAATAGATAAATAAATGGATCATTAAATCATAACAGATTTGGAAATAATTTGTAATTATGAATAATGGAAGAATAAAATTTATTAATAAAATGTTGAACATTAAAATTACACATATACCCTTAACAGCTATAATAATTAAAATATTTATTTTACATTTTCTATTAAAAAAAAAATACATATTGTGTATTAAGTTAAACTTATTTTTTTATTGAAATAATAAATTGTTATTCTAAGTTTTCACATTATAATTATAATATTGGACATAATTATTACTTAAAACTAAATAATATTTATAATAAATTTAAGATTTCTATGATATGTATTTTCAAAATGTAATTTTTTCACATCAAAGATGGACATTTCAAATTGTTGTTGGGTATTCTACCCTACAGACTAATAAGCTAGGGCTCTAAACTTATACACAGAAAATGACCCTTAAGATTGAACTTTTAACCTTCTACCCAAAATCTCAACCCCTTTTTGAGCAAACAATGGAAGAATCAACTCACCTTTTTAACGATGCTTGAAGTAGATCCTCCGTTGAGCCTTCTATTTCCTTGCTGCT
>ML784716.1:625544-636881 GCA_009831015.1 Picea engelmannii | reverse complement strand
TACAAAATGTATGTGTTTGTTAATGAAAATAGGTGGCAATGAATATGAAAGTTGATCATATAAATTTGATGTTGAGGAGTATTATTCTAATCAATTTTTGAAGAAAAGACAAGATGCACATATGGGAAGAAGGTTTGGAAATGAATTGAAATGCAATGAAAATGGATTGCACAAAACAGAGTATTGAGAACAATTAATGAAAATAACATATATCTACGAGTTTGGTGCAAACAAATGAAGTGTAAAATGAAATATGAGTTTTAATTACAAAAACTAATATAAATGAGAGAATTGAAATGCATCTAAATTGAATCCAATCAACAATCAAAACCGAAATTGAATTGCAAGTAGACAAACAACATAATACTAATCTACAAAATTAATTCAATATTGAAACACTTACCCTCACTGAGGGGCCCTTCCCAGGAGGTCAGTGCTACTAAGAAGGACTCATATCAAGATATAAGGATGCTCAATGTGGGAGCAACAATCAATTCTTCATTGAGATAAAAAACTCTTCTTTTACATGGCTAACAACTCCTTAAGGCTTTCTCACAAGAATAAATCACTCATTTACAAAATCTTCATGAAAATAATGGCTCTCTCTCACAGCCCTATGAGGCTTATTTATATATGAAAAATCATTGAGGAGTGGATGGGACTGAATCCCAATGCTCATATTTCAAATTTACAATTTTTAGATAAACTCCTAAAAAAATATGGGTTTGATTGCAATTTGTGTAGATTAGAGTTAGGGCTCCACCCATATCCTCCAAAACAATTCTAATTTTGAAAAAATGCCCACCTATTACTCAATTTTCCATATTTTAGACAAAACCCATATCTTATAATTTATGGATCTGATTCCATTTGCAAAAAAATTGAGGTGCAAGCTGACAGTTTGAAATTTTCATTAATTTTGGCAGAATCATTCCCCCTAAGATGGAGGTCCACATGTGTGATATGGGTAAATTGTACCTTATGTATTCACATGTAAACATCACTTTGGACAAAACCCATGTCCCCGATTTTCCTCTAGAAGCTTTCCAAAAAATTGAATTATTTCTAGTACTAGATTGTTGTTGATGTTGGTACCGGATGACCTGGAGCATTATGGTACCGGATGGTTTCTAGAACATTCTATTATTGGATGTGTTGAATTGCGAGTACCGGATGATATGGAGTGTGAGTACCAGATGACATGGAGTGTGGGTACCAGATGACATGGAGTGTGAGTACCAGATGATTTGTAGAACCTTTTGGTACCAAATGACTTGGAGTATTGGATGAGTGCAATATTGATACCGGATGAACTGAGTACTAGATGACATGGAACATTGGTACCATATGACATGTTGTATGGGTACTCGATGACTGTGCAGGTACCAGCTAACTGTAGAGCCTGCTAGTACCAGATGACTTGGAGTACCAGATGAGCGCAATATTGGTACCAGAGGAGCTGAGTACTTGATGACATGGAGTGTGGGTACCAGATGACATGGAGTATGGGTACAATATGACATGGATTAAGGGTACCGGATGAATGTGTAGGTACCAATTGAATGTAGAACCTTCTGGTACCAGATGACTTGGAGTACCAAATGAGAGCAGTATTTATACTGGATGAGCTGAGTACTTGATGACATGGAGTGTGGGTACCATATGACATGGAGTATGGGTACCAGATAACATGGATTATATGTATCAAATGACTGTGCAGGTACCAGTTGACTGTAGAACCTTTTGGTACCGGATGACTTGGAGTACCAGATGAGCGCAATATTGGTACCAGACGAGCTGAGTACTTGATGAAATGGAGTGTGGGTACCACATGACATGGAGTATGTATACCATATGACATGAAGTATGGGTACCAAATGACTGTGCAGGTACCAGTTGACTGTAGAACCTTCTGGTACTGGATGACTTGGAGTACCGTATGACCTGCAATGCGGGTACCATAACATGAACAATACAAGTACCAGAACATGGACAGTGCATATACTGGAACCTGAAAACTACATAACATGTTGCTTGGACATAGAAACATAGGATTAAACCATCATCGATAAAACTATTGTGTAATCATCCTTTTAATCACTAAAAATATGGAAAATTATGTATTAACCACATATGATGAATAACAAGAGATAATGGAGGTTTATGGTGTAATTAATGATATATTATTAACGAAATGCAAGCAAAAGATGTAATGATGAGTGTATTTGTATGGTAGAAAGTATGAAAAAACTGGAGCTGGTACAAATTTCAAGTGCTGAAAGTTGATACATTTTTCTCAGAAATTAAAGATGCATTTTTAATGGGCTTGCATGACAACTCAACTTCACGAGCTCATATATTGAGATCCGGGCAATGGATTTGCACAAAATTTATATCGTCGGAAAGCTAAGACGATGAAGAGAACATCAAAGGTGGTTTAAATGGTTAAAACGTTGGTTTTCACTTCCAAAAAATTATATTATAGTCGTCATATTTTAATGGGAAATCAATTAAATTGTGAAAATAAAAGTTTAATTAAAACTTTTATTAAAATAGGAGAGGGACCCATTTTCAATATACATATATTAATGATCTGAGTTCATTAATGAGGACCTAATGAGACATTAATTAAAGTGAATGTTTCAAGAAGAAACTTGTATGAGAATTTCTAGAAGGGAGAAACCCTAACTGCTTAAGTAATTAGAAAATCTCATTTTAAAAGGAGAAGAGAGGCTTCATCAAATGGTCCAAGAATCAATATTGTTAGAGGGGGAGGGTAGAAGATCAGAAGAAGAACAAGGTACAACCATGGATTCACAATCAAGCTTCTTATCAAAAGAAATAAATATCCATGTTCTCTTATATATATATATATATATATATATATATATATATATAAGATTGGGCACAAGGATGCGTTGTTGAGTGTTTTTTTTGTATTATTCTAAGAAATTTTCTTATATGATCATGGAGTATTTGCAACCACATACATGGCTATCAAATATTTTGTAATGAAGAACATTTTTCATGAATAAAACTCCACAAAGAATCGCTTCGAGGTTCATCTTGATTATATCTTGTAACTTTGAATTTTAAGTATGAGATATTTGAGATTGACGTATAAAATTTATTTTGATCTTGATTGCAGTACTCTGTTAAAATTATTTGAGATGATCAAATCATTATATCCTATGAAAAATATATGGATGTATTTATATATTATAAAGAAGATTGTGTGTGATGTTGATCACAATTTAATTATGATGTTGAAGCCCTCCTTCAATATTTTCCTATTGTTAAAAGGCTTTTGCTACACATAAAGATTATATTGGGTTATTTAAGAACCATTTTCATTTAAATCCAAGCAATACAGATTTTGGGTTTGTTGTCTATCACTCTCACTATTCCAAGATATTCAAAGGTATATCCTTTAGAAAAAGAGGAGAACCACCTCTCTAAAAATGAAGGGGGACTAATGTCCTCATGAGGTTGTCGTTTCGGTCCTCATGGATTCAAGCATCAACAAGTGCATACAAGACATATTTATCCTCAAGGGTTTTTAAGAATATAACTTGTCGGAGGTTTCTCCTACTCCTTTAATGGGATATTGATAGTCATCACCGAGCTTCACCTTATGAGGTAAATCTTTCTGAACCAGATCTGAGAAATAATCCTTGTAACCGATCATGTTCTTAGAAGCACCACTATCAACAAGCCATTGTCACTTCCATGAGTGGATGTTCCTATAAGATATGATATAAATACATTTTCTTCACTTGAGTAATAATATTTTGTTTTGTTATGAGTAGGTTCATCATCTTCTATGGCATGAACATGATGTTTCTTATTTTTTTCTTTTCTGTGTTGCTCTTTCTTGAGAGGACAATTTATTGCAATGTGTCCCATCTTCTAAAAACATAATCATTTATATTTTGAGAAATATTTTTGAGTATTTTGAGACTTTTGTGACTTTGGAAACTTTTTGGAGGGATGATCTTCTTTTCTACTCTTTTCTTTTCTTCCATGTACTGCTAGATCTTGATCATAATGGCCCAAATTCTCTTCTCTTTCTGCCAATCTAGATTCTTCCTGAGTGGAATCTTCACATAGCATGTTGAACTTCGTTAGCTTTCTTCTAGAACAAATTCCTTAAATGGGAGACCATTCCGTTAGCACATAAATTTCCATTATCAAATTTGGTCAATTATGCATCATTATGGTCCATTATGAAGCGACATGGAATTTTTTAGTGCTCATTTCTTAGCGCTCCCAAGATCGATGTTATTGTAGCTCCAAGAAACCAACATCAACACTAGTTTCATAAATGAAAAAACATTGGAATTTGAGGCAAAAATCTACAAAGTTTGGAAAATAAAAATTGGTTTTTAAAGCCAATTTTGGCTCTCATGTCTCTTGCAGGGTTATTAGAAGTTTTCCTCCGGGTAATGTGGGATATATCTCGTTGAAGGAAAACGTAAAATGTCACAAAAAAGGGATAACCATATCACACTTAATACTGCAGATGTCAAGCCACAAAGTGCCAAAATCAAGATCAAGTATGAGCATACACGAAAATAGTAGAAGAACGCCCAGATGTTCGAAGTTTATCCACGTGTCAAGGACCTAGCTCATAGTAAAGGTGTCGATGACAATTTTCAACGCCTGGAAGTTAATCGTTAAGCGTTGAGAAAATGGAGAATTAAGTATTGATGTTCATCGATAGTAAGATACAATGTTGACAACAATCATATCATATGATAATTAAGACGCAACATAACATAGGCTTATGACACAAGTTTAAAGGAAAATCGAAATAGCTCTTGAAGAGGTATATACATATACATTTTCTGACATGAGTCCAATTCCATTAATCATTTTTAGAGAATTCACATTTAGATGTCATTAGCGTCATTCAACCCTAGATGTGGTTAAATTTTTTGGAAACCTACATGTCTTGGCTATTGTAACGGTCGTTTTTTGTCAGTATAAGCTGCCAGTTTTATGACATTATGCTCTCGTAGCGATCCGAATCAACAATTCCTACGTGAAAATATAAGAGTCGAATTCTCAACCATCTGCCAAAGGAATTTTTTCTTCTTTGGTAAGTTAAAAAACTAATTCCTAGTTTGAAGCAGTTTGTTTCGATTCAGTTGTAACTTAATATAAATATAGAAAACCCTCATGAATTCGACTACTTCGAGTAGTTATGGAATGCATTTATATATATTATGTAACTGAATATGGAATGGGGGTTCAATCTGAAGACCCGATAGGGGATAGAGAGAAGACAATTAATATGTATGAGTCGATTTGTAAGCCTAGGGGAATTTATTATGTAATCACTTCTATTATTGAATATTCATGAGAGTTGTTACTATCACATCGTGATTTCTCTATTTTCCATTTTAAGTTTTCATCTTGATTGAATGAATTTAATACATTGAGATCAATCGATGTTCATTTATAGAATATTCTTGAGTTGCAATGATTGCTTACTATTCATGTGATTTATTCAAGTGTTCTTTCAATCCATTTTTCAGAGAGGTTGTTTGCTTGGTGGACATTATTATTTTTCTTCACATTCTCCATTCCTCCAGTTTTCATCTTATATCTTTTTGTCTGGTATGAAGTTTGATTTCCTCCAATGAGATGGGTGTTTATGACTCCAGGACCAATAGCTAGTTATTGATCTATAATTAGCTTGCTGTCTTCTTCATTTCTCGTTCATTCTTACTGATCCACCTACCAAATCTTATTTAAAAATTCACTATTGATATTCAAATGGGTATTGGGATTTTTCTTCAAGAAATCTAAATACAGCTCCTGGTGCTAACATTTTTGGTGTCATTGTCAGGGATAAAGTTGAAGATTTTCCATAGGAGAAGGAAAAAGTATAGTTCTAGATTTAGATGGTGAACTGAAGTTGTACATATTCAGAGTTCTCAACCTTCATGTGGTGACTCCATGGTTTGAGAATCTATCGGTAGCTCCATTGGTTCACAATGTCACAATCATTTGGTGCTTGAATGAAAGCCATTGTGGATGCAAGGTTTTCTCCTTTGAATTTTGTTGATATTGTTGGTTTCCCTAATGATGTTCCTACTATAGATATATGTGGAGATTTCCTTCCACGGTTGAGATAAAAGGATGAAGATAATCCGACACTTCACATGATTGAGTTTCATCATTGCATGCATCAAATGAACATTTCTCACGAAGATGTCTTGATGAAGATGCTCATGTATTCATTAGAGAGAGATGCCCGTGAATGGTATCGATCCTTGTCTCCTTTTAGCATATATTCCTTGAAGAAATTTCATACAATGTTCAAAAAGTATTGTAAAAGGTATTATTCTACGGTTACACTTATTGAACATTGTTGTCAAAAGTTTGAATCATGTATTTAGCAGACAGTAGAGTGTTCCTCTTATGATGAAATTTATGAAGATCTTGTTAAAAATTAAATTAAAAAAGAGTTAATTCTTGAAGAAAATATTTCAAACTCTTATATTCAAGAGGAGCTTGAAACTGAAAAAAATGGTCATGATAAACAATTTTGCAATCCCTTGTATTTTTCCTTGATACCACGTATTCAAGAACATAAGCTTGATAAGGAAAATTTTCAACTTAAATCTATTGATCTTGAAGCATGTGATAGTCTTGTGCAAGAAGAATTTGATCATGAAATGGTTGAAGATATTTTTCAAGATAAAGAAGTAGAAGGTCATGTTAAATCATTTTCAAATCAACTTGTTTATGATATATTTGAAGTTGAACAAACTCCATTTACTGGTTATGAAGAAGGGCAAATGTTGTTTAATAAAACTCTTCTTGTAGAATCATAGATCGAGCCCATCATTAATAAAATTTATGAGCATATATCTCAATTTATATCCCTTAATAGTCTGCCTTTGTTGGATAACTATGGAGATAGTGATTTTGAAGACCATGAAAAACAAATAAAAGAGATTAATGTGCTTGAAAGTGAAATTCTTGATCAACAATTTCAAGAAATCAACAATGAAGAAAAGTCATCCATTCTTTTTGAACAACATGGAGGAGTAATTTTTCATGAATTTCATGACCCAGTGGAAAGTTATATAAATACAAAATGGGATCATGATTCTTCCATATTTTACCTCATAAAAACATGATCATAAAGTTGTAAGTATCGACTGTTAAATTATTGCCTTTTAGACTTTTTCAGTTTTCTCAGTTATATGCAAGCTCAAAGATGGGGACCATTTTCATTCAGTTGATGAGTTGTTTACATGATTATTGTGGAAATATGCTTTTACTTGATCTATTTGGGACATCTCGTTAAGTTTAGGAATTGTAAATAAATAAGCTTGATGCTTCAAGCATTTCCTTCAGTTTGAGTGTAGTTTTCAGTTTGCATTTGGTTTACAATGTGTGGATGTTTTTTAGTTTTCAATAAATAAGAAGATATGCTCTCAGTACATCATGGACAAAGCATAGGTTGAAAAGATCAATAGATTAAGGCACTAGAGCTATAGGTTCTTGGCATCTCTCAGAGAGCATGCCATCCCCCATGGAGCCTATGTTAGCACATAAATTTGCATTATCAAATTTGGTCAATTGTGTATCTCTATGGTCCATTATGCAGTGACATGGCAATTTTTCAACGCTCATTTTGTATCTCTCCCAAGCTCGATTTTCTTGTAGCGCTAAGAAGCCAACATCAACACCAATTTCCTCAATGACAATAAATTGGAATTTGGGGAAAAAATATACTAAGTTTGGCAAATAAAAATTGGTTTTTAAAGCCAATTTTGGCTCTTAGGTCTCTTGTAGGGTTATTAGAAGTTTTTGCAAAAACTAGTGGGTCTGAGGCCCAAATTTCAACTACTATGCACTAGTCAAACAAATTCTACAAGCTAGTGCACATATAAAGAGGCAAGGAGGAGGAATCCACGAGGGGAGTTGTATGTTCTCTATGCGTTAAAACAATGTAGAGCCATCACTGCATATAATCACAACAAAGAACGTTTCCCTCGGGTAATGTGGATATATCGTGTTGAAGGGAAACGTAAAATGTCACCAAAAAGGGATAATAGTATCTCACTTAATACTGCACATGTTAAGCCAAAAAGTGCTAAACTTAGGATCTAGTATGCGCATGCATGATAGAAGTAGGAGAATGGCTAGATGTTCAAATTTCATCCATGTGTCAAGGATCAAGCTCATGGTAAAGGTGTTGATCGTAGTTTTCAATGCCTAGAAGCTAATCGTCAAGCGTCGATAAAATGGAGAATTAAGTATTGATGTTCATCGACATCAAGAGCTAGTGTTGACAATAATCATATCATATGATAATTAAGATGTAACACAACAAAGGTTTATGAAATGAGTTTAAAGGAAAATCAAAATATCTCTTGAAGAGGTATATACATATACATTTTGTGAAAGGGGTCCAATTCCATTATTCATTTTCAGAGCATTCACATTTAGATGTCATGAGTGTCATTCAACCTTGGAAGTGGTTAAAATTGTTTGGAAACATGCATGTATTGGCTATTGTAATGGTGGTTTTCTGTAACTATAAGTTGCCAATTTTACGACATTATTGTCTTGTAGCGATCGAAATCAATAGTGTCTATGTGAAAATATAAGAGTCGACTTATCAACCATCTGCCAAAGGAATATTTGATGCTTTTGTTTTCAATCCAAGATACATAGGTTTTTCTTGGGAATGTGCATAGGTTATAATTGTTTGGATTTCAAAAGTCTAGGGCTTGACAAGTTTGGTTTTCATACAAGGTTTGTTTCTTTTTCCTTCAAGGCAATGTTTTTGATCTAGGACTATGCATCACATGGTTCATGATCATCATATACATGAGACAAGATATTTAGACACACCTTATGCAGAAAGATTGTATCGGATACTGAAGACATTGAAGAAAAAGACTTTCATAGCAAGCCCTTGTTGCAAAAGTGTTGAAGCTATAGTTTCACAGTGAGCCTGCACTCATACGCTGTGAAAGTGAACCGGATTTTTCAAATCAGCAGAGATTTGATCGCCAACTGGATCACAAGTGTCAGATGAGAATGGAGATTCGAATCATTATTTTTTTTTATTCAGTTGATGTATTTAAATCACTATATGTACATATTTAGTAAGTTAAAAAAAAAAATCCTAGTTTGAAGTAGTTTGTTAGAAGTTTAGTAGTAGTTTGTTTCGGTTTAGTTGTAAATTAATCTAGAGATAGAAAACCCTCATGAAATCGACTACTTTGAGTTTTTATGGAATGTATGTATATATATTATGTAATGGAAGATGGAAGAGGGGTTCAGTCCAAAGACCTGAGAGGGGATAGAGAGAAGATAATTAATTTGTATGAGTCAATTTGTAATCTTGAGGGAATTTGTTATGTAATCACTTATGTTATTAAAGATTCATGAGAGTTGTTACTATGAGATCATGATTTCTTTGTTTTCCATTTTACATTTTCATCTTGCTTGAATGAATTTAAGACATTGAGGATCAATGGTTGTCCATTTATAGGAGATTCTTGAGCTGCAAAAGTTTTGCAGTAATTGCCTATTATTCATGTGATTTATTCAAGTGCTCTTCTAATCCATTTTTCAAAGAGGTTCTTTGTTTGGTGGACATTCTTATTTTTTCACATTCTCCATTCATCCATCTATCATCTTATAACCTTTTGTCTGGTATGCAGTTTGATTTCCTCAAATGAGTAGGGTGTTTATGACTCCATGCCCAATGGCTCGCTATTGATCTGTATTTATCTTGTTGCCTTGTTAATTTCTCATTCATTCTTATTGATCCACCTATCAAACCTTATTTAAAAAATCACTAGTGATATTCAAATGGGTATTGGGATTTTCCTTCAAGCAGTTTAAGGACAACTCCTGGTGCTAACACATTCAATGTAGTCATTACTAGCTCAACTTCTTCAATTGTGTCTCTAATAGCTTCAAGTTTCTCTTTGATTTGAGACATCCTTTTGAAGTAAGATTGAATTGTTTCTAAATTCTACATATTTACATACTTGAGTTGTTTCCTCAAGGTCATCTTCCGGTTGATATTTTTTCCTTCATGCAGTTAGGATAAGGCATCAAACATTTGTTTCAGGGTCTTTAATGATGGAACATATGGGATCAACTGATCTTTGATAGAATCTACAATGATACTCTTTTCCTTAACCAGGTTCTTCTTATTCTTTTATTTAGCCTCATATCCCTTTGGCTCTTCAATTTCATTTTCGAAAAATCCTTCTAGATTAATCTCTTCTAGAATGAGCATCACTCTATACTTCCACGCCCTAAAGTTATCAGCTCCTTGAAGCTTCTCATCAATCTTGGTAACGAGAGTCATCCTTCCCATAACAATGAAACAAATATTGAAACTTTACAAAATATGGATTTATACCTTACTAGAGGGTGCACTATATCAAGGTGAGATTTTGTCTCTAAGATTTGTTGCAGCTGCAAAAATGCCTAGATCTAGGATTTTATGAGGAAACCCTAATTTGTTTACTTGATCTGATATGATCCAGGGAAAAGGTGATCCCTACTTAGGTGATCTCCTTGGTGGGTGTAGTAAATTCTCAATGAGCTTTATAAGGGGGGGAACTGAGGATATTCCTTCTAGTGGTTAGAATGTTATGAAGGAAACTAGCTCTAATACCATGTTAAAATTTTGATATGCTCGTTTAACCGTAGACAATGTCACATCATTGTCACTCAACCATAGGCATTCACTATGCCACCCTCGAGAAAAATAACCTTTAGATAGAATGATTCTGGAAATTCCACACTAGAACCAACAGATAAACCCTAACCAACAACACAACTATTGCAGTAGCAACACAATACCAATAAAGCATACCTTTACCAAGAGAAGCACACAAGAAGAAGGTACCAGAAAGAATTGTGCCATAGCTGCCATTGTTACTCTTTAGACTTGCACCCTAACTTCTATTGTTGCACCTCCTTCGACTTGCACACCATTTCTGAGTGTGTGAGAGTTCGTCCAAATGATCTAGGCACCTCCCTATTTATATTAGCCTATCTAAGTGACTAGGGTCGACTTCTCTTTCTGGAGCCTTTGAATACTTTAATAATATTTTCCTTGAGTCGAATTATCTTCTATGGTTTTCACACATATATTTAAGGGTTCTCTTACTTCCAAAATATTCTATTCTAAGTACAAAGGTTACACTTGGAGGTTAATACCTCCTGCAACTAGAAAAAATCAACATTTTGAAGACTCACAAATATGGTAAAATATTGCAAACACACCATGACAATTATGTCATGTTAAAGTTTTTTAAACCAATCACAAAATTAATTTTA
>ML784716.1:606253-623766 GCA_009831015.1 Picea engelmannii | reverse complement strand
AACCATCGCTGCATGGAGAGACCAGATCTGCCCCAGAACCAAGGACCTTGCTCTAGCACGCGTTGACATTCGGCTTCTGTGGAGAAGTTGACGATGAAGAACCCCTTGGAACAGAAGAACAACTCATGACCGTCCGACCAGGTCTTGTTAACCCATTCCTTTAGCGCAGGGGCCGAGGGCCAAAGTCCGTTGAAGTGGCAAATGAGGGCTTTGGCCTGGTAGATATAGGCAAAGCCATAGACATGGGGGTCTTCGACTTCTGCTGTTGGAGTTTCTACGCACTGCTCCACAATGAAGGTACCTCCAAAGGGCTCCTTTTCTTTTGAAGCTTCGGCCTTGAGCCCCGTAGGAGCGGAGGTCCCTGATTTCACGGCCTGCTTGTAAGATCTTGGATGAGTGACTGAGGCCGCTCCTCCCCGCAACCGAGAGGTGAGAGAAATGGTTGCATCTTTTAGATTTCCGTAGTCCCGTAGCAGAGAGCCGTCTACAAGCTGTCGTCCTTCGAAGATTAGTCGTTGGAGTCCTTGCGGAGTCCCTGTAGCTTGGTGGATTTGAGTTTTAAGCTCAAAAACAGAGTCTGAATCTTGAACCTGCAAGCAAAGAGAAGATCCGACAATGGTCTTTATAAAAAGGGGGAAGTTTGCCGTGATCTCAGAACTGGTCTTGCGGCGGCGGCTAGGGTTTAGTACTCGTTGGTTCGCCTCGTCCCTGTAATAGACCGCCTCTTCATTCTCCTGGTTAGGGTTTTGTTTCATTCGCATATCCCTCTCGCCGTCGCTCAACGATCTCTTGGGATCTGGCGCGGCTGTCTGGAAAACGGCCGAGGAAGGAGAAGAAACGGAGCTGGATCCTTCAGATCTAGGTGTTACAGTCACGAGCTGCCGCTGCAAATCGAGGGTAGAGGCGGCCGAACCCTCCAAGTCGCCGCCGAAATACGGCTTTGCATTCCAATCGTCGCCTGCTCTAATATAGTACCAGTCGGGATCGTATGGAGCGAGTGCCTTGAAAGTGGCTGTCTTTGCAAGGTCAGTCCAGTGTGGAAGCTCAACCTTGCCGGATCGCTTGAGATGTGCATCATAAGCTGTCACAAACTCGTGGGGAGAGACGTCTTTCACTGTGCACGCCGTTGCCATGGCCGCTAGGGTTTCTCTATGGATCGAGTGTTAAGATGGAATCAACTAATATTTGATTGCAAAGAGATTTCACAATATTACAGGTTTTTATTAAAAGTCAGGAAGTGATAAAGGTCGTGTTATGTCATTATTGAAATAAATACACCGCTTGATTTTTCTAAATCATTTTTCATTTTATTATCACTAAATTCAATGGAACCTATAGTTTTTTTTAGATCATTGTTGAAATCATTACATACCTATGAGTTATATCATTACCGAAATTAATGTAGCTAATCATTGTTGAAATTAATGTAGCTAATGCAATTACCCGATTTCTCTAAATCATCATGAGTTATATCATTTTTTAAATTAATGTAGCTAATGCAATTACCATATTTCTCTAAATCATCATCTTCACATGAAATCAACACACCTTATTGTTTTGCACTAATGCAATCAATACACCTTATTGTTTTGCATTAATGTAAGAACTTGGTACATATCCATTACATCATTGTTGAAATCAATATGGCTACTTTGTTTTTGTTATTTCATTGTATTGTCACTAAAATCATTGTACCTTAACTTTAACATGAACATATCTACATGACATATTGGAAACCAAACAAGTGTATTAATTTATTGTTTTATGTGTGTGAGATCATGATAATTTTAAACATGAATTTCACTTTCATTATTTCCTATGATTTATTGTGTTAGGAAACTAAATAATTGTATTTATGTGTTCTTTTATTTGTGTGAGATCATTATAATTCTAAACATGACTTTCACTTGCATTATTTCATATGTTTGATTGTGCTGCAAGTATCTGTATTGATTGAGTTTTATCCATTTATTTGTATGAGTTGGACATATAATTGGTGTACATCAATCCAATAATCATAACTTCCTCCGATAAGTTAAAATGGATCTAGGTTAAGATTGGATGTTTCAAAATTTGTGATGAACCCACATATCTGAAGTAGGTGTTGTATTGGAATCTGAATTCCAAGGATATAATCCCAACGCCATTGATTTACTTGGATCAATTCAGTTCTCACTTCTCTATAGGATATATATAGGTTAATATTGGATGTTTCAACATTTTTGTTGAAACCACAATTTTGAGGTGGATGGTGTATTGGAACTTCAATTTTGAGGATATCATCCCACCACCATTGATTTTCTTTCATTCCTCTTTGGTGATAAGATCATTGCATTTACTATAGGATTTTTGAATTGGTAATGAAATTAACCCTAAAGTGAGTTTGACACTTCCCATGCATTAACTTTAGGTCATGCCATAATGCCATCATGCCATCATTATCTCCTCCTTATACCATCTGACCTAATTTAATTCTAGGGGACTCATAAGTGGTAAATTTGTTCGAATTGGGTCACTGATAGTTTCATTTGATCATTTTTTGGGGGATATATCTAATACTTCAGGCTTCTCCTCATTGATTTTACATGGCTTTCCCACCTGACTAACATAAGGTTTCAAAGGTTTTTGCAAACAATTGCACTCTTTTCCATCCCAATGGATGTTCTAAAGTGAGATTGGTTGTCATTTCTATGCAATCAAATGGAATCCTTGTTGTTTTTTCTATGTTAAAATGTTTTGGTGTGAGTAAAGCCTCAAAACTCTAGAGTTGGGATCATTTCTCTCCAGTATTGTCCACTTCCCTGGAGCTTGAAACTTTCTTTTTTTGGAAAGTTAATACGACTACTCTATTTGATTTTCTCACTACATTATGGATGATTTTCATGGGTATCAATGGTTTATTTATTTCAATAATTCCTCTCATTAGTTTATGTTTTCAGAATTATCAGTGAAACCTTGTGCTATGTATTATTGGGTTATTGGGAAATTATTTTGTAATCATTAATGCATATTTTTCGACAATAATCTCATCCTATCATATATAGTTACCATTCCCTCATGAGTTTTTCAATATGGGGCCTCTTCAAGCTTAGACGCATTCTTGTAAATTAAGCAGATTCATATTCTAGCAAATTAAGAACATCCAATCCATTCCTTCTAGTCTATGCAATAGTAGATCATTGAGCCATCTTTCCATCTTCGATAATCAACTGGAGGGAAACATCACCAACCTTCTAAAAAATTGTCTCTCACTACAATACACCCACCTTCAAAACAACCTCTTTATGGGGTTTAGACCAAGTAGAAAATCTATGTTTTATACTTTAGAATAGCTTAAGAATTCATACAACAACATTTGTGGAAATATATAGGTGCTTGCAAGATAATGATGGTCTCTCATGACGAGTTAGTGGTAATAAAAACATTAAAAACCAACAATATGTTAACTTGGATGGATTATTCAAGGTACTTTTACAATGAATTTGAATATGGTGTAAACATATGCAATTTAGGAAATTTAATTAGATTTATGAATATATTTAATTTTTATTCATAGAAATTGTGAATAACTATGTGAAATTTGAGTTTTTTTAACAATGGTATTTTATTTTCAAGAAACATATAGGGTATAGGTCTTTGCTAGTGAAAACCTTGAGTACCTTAAATGATGAAAGTTTCTTTAAAACAATTGTATAATTGTAGAGAACCCATTGTTCTAGTGGAGGGTATTTTTTTAAAATTTATATTACTAATTTTATATAATTTTAAAATTATGAAAGCCGATATATCCTTGAAATTACAACGCCTTCATTATGAAACAATTTTTAGATCTTGGTCTAGGTGTATAACTTATTTTAAAAATGGTTAAGCTAATAAAATGTTATAGTAGAAATAAAATAAGTATGACAAGAATAGAAAAATAATATTAAACAATAATATTAATTTTTTTTAATTATATTCTTGGAATCTACATATCCAACTCCATGTCTATTGTGTTTGTAGTTTCAGTTTCATTAACAATGGATTTGAGTACTTGTAGTTTCAGTTTCATTAACAATGAATTTAAGTATGCTATAGAAACATTAAGTCAAAAGTTGAGATATTGAGAGGCATCCATAAAAATGAAGGTTTTTATGTATTTTTAGACCAAACCTCCAAGTTTGTCATCTTGAACCTAAATCCAAGGAAAGAAACTTAACAAACATGTACCATAGAGTTATCATTCCTACCACAAAAAAAATGAAATGGAAGTAAAGCGTGCACTCTCTAGGAATGCACACGCTCTCTAGGAACACACATGCTCTCTAGGAACACACACGCTCTTGGAACATGCCCACATTCTTAAAACTCGTGTGTGCTCTTTTTCCTAAGTTTCCATTCATTTCCTTGTCTCTATTTATCTCATTTCCCCTCTCCCCCTCTCTCCCTTACTCTTTCTCTCTCTCTCCTACCTTCCCTACATCCCTTACTCTCTATCTCTCTCTCCTACCTTCCCTCTTTCCTTAGCCCCCTTGAATTTTGTCTAAATCCACATGCTAATCTTCATGAGAAATATGATAATATATATATATATATATTCACAAAGAAAGTTGGAAACACCATCAATTGAACAAGAATATCTATAAATGCTATCCATTATATAACCCTCCATTATCTAACCCATGGTATTAAAGTTAGTTGATATATTTTAACCAACATGAACCATTTGTGTGTATTTTATTTGACATTATATCTCTCATGAGAAGTGTCACTCAAAAGTTAACTATTATTTATAATGAATTTGGTAATATAATCTTATCATATTTACACAATGCGAGAAAATTCCCCTTCACTTGATCTCTCTCCCCCACTTGCCTCTCTCTCTCTCTATCCCCCCCCCAACTCTCTCTCTCTCTAACTCTGGCTTCCTCCCTCCCTCTTTGTCTGTCTCACAATTTCATTTTCCACCTCTCTCTCTCTCTCTCTCTCCCCCCTACATCTACTCCTCTTTATCCCTCACTCTTACCCCTTTACCTCTCTCTCCCCTCTTTCTCTCACTCATTCCCCCACTCTCTACACCCATCCCTCTATCACTCTCTCCCTTCCTGGCCCCCTAACCTATCTTTCTCTATATATCTATGTGTCTCTCTCTTCCCCTCTCTCCCTCTTCCCCTATCTCTCTCTCTCACTCACTCACCTTCTATCTCCCCTTATTCCTTTCTCTCTCATCTCTTTTCACATCTCTCCCTCATTCCCTTTGTCTCTCCTTCCCTATGACCCCCCGCCCCCTCTCTCTCTCCCTCTCCCTCTCCCTCTCTCAGTCTCTACCTCTTTCCCACTCTCTCTCCCTCCATTCTCTCTCTCTCTCTCACTTGATCTCCATCTACCTCTCTCTCTCTACATCATAGATATCCTTGTCCTCTAACTAGGTATGTAGGTACATATCTACCATTAGCACATGGAAAACGTAACTTGCCTACTGATGGTGTTATCAATCCTCTCCATCTATGTATTTCCCCTCAACACTCTTTCCTCTCCTCTTTATTTCTACCTTTAAACCATCACTTGCAAACTCTCAAAGTAGGTCTAATAGAACTATTTTCACTAGTTGAATAATATAAGGGAATAAAATTGAGATCCAATTATGGCTTCCAAAGATCCAGAAACATTCCCTGAATTGTGAGAGGTAAGAACAAGATACCGGCCTTAAGAATAAAGAATAATATACTTCCTTGAATTTAACATGGAAAATAAAATATATAAATGCATTTATGTACCTCTATTCCATCTAAACGTTTCTCATGTTTGTGGATTAATCAATTATTAGTACAAATTCCCACCTAGTTTTTACAAAAAATGGTATTTGCCATTTTATTCATACATTTTATTCAATAAAATAAATTAATATGTACTTACTTTCCATTTACCTCTCTTGAACTATACCCTCATACCCACCTCCCCTTTTCTCACATATCTCCCCCTATTCTTTCCCCTCCTCCTTTTCCACCCATATACATATTACTTTCCTCTCCACTCACCTCCTCTCCCAACCCCTTCATCCCTATACCCCTTCTCTTTATCTATCACCAACTCTTATTAATATGTACCTCTGTTACATATAAATCCAACTCTTGCACATGGATTAATCAATCCAAAGAGATGAATTGGTTTCTTTATTTACTTAATGCATGGAGATTGCCTAGTTTCCAAAACTCCCTATAGAATGAGGACACCCAAACTGAAAGAATTGTATATGCAACTAGAAGCTTTCTTGAAGAAGGGGTACATACACGCAAGTTTTTCCTTGGGATTCCTTGATAATTTTTTGTGAAGAAAAGGATGGAACTTTGAATTTGTGTATTGAGTTCATATAACTAAATAAGGATACTATAAATAATAGGTACCCTCTACTATGGATCAATCACATTTTTTATGATCTGAAAGGAGAAAGGATATTTTACAAGATCGACCTAAGGTTAGGTTACCATGATGCAAGACTCATATAACAAGACACAAATAAGACAACATTTAGGATAAGGTATGGCCACTATGAGTTTGTGGTGGTACCATTTGGTTTGACAAATGCACTAGCTACTTTCATGTGTCTAATGAATTGAGTGTTTAAAAATTACTTAGACAAGTTTGTTATTGTTTTCTTGGATGATTTTCTTATATATTCCAAGATAGAGGAAGAACATGAATTTTTTTTTAGAATGATACTATAGGTGTTAAGAGAGAACCAATTGTATGCCAAGTTGAGAAAATGCACTTTTTATCAAAATCATATTCATTATTTAGGCGACAATGTTTCATAAGATGGCATAATGGTGGATCCAAAAAATATTGAAGAAATAAAAAGTTGGTCAGTGCTAAAAAATATTTCATAGGTTATAACATGTATGCATTTATCTTGTTACTACAAGAGATTCAACACGTGCTTCTCCAATATTGCACACCCAATAAAATCCTTGAAAAAGAAAGGAATAAAATTTGAATGGAATACCAACTATGAAGAAATTTTCCAATACTTGAAGGATTTATCAACCAGTGCACCTATTTTAAAGGTTGTAGATCCAAATGAGTATTTTGTTGTTTGCAAAAAGGCATGCAAGGAAGGGATTGGAAGATTCCTTACCCAAAATGGTGATGTAACTTTTTATGAGTCAAAAATGTTTAAGGATAATGAAATAAATTATGCTACACCTGACTTAGAGTTGGAAAACATAGTTCATGCCTTAAAACTCCGGAGGCATTATCTCATGGGAAGAAAATTGGAGTTCAAGATATATCATAGTGATCTGAGATACTTGTTTGAACACCCAAAATTAAATGCTAGACAAACCAAATGGATGGAATTTCTCAACAACTATGACTTTGAGATCAAGGACATGAATGGAAAAGATAAAAAAGTGGTTGATACACTCAGTAGAAGGGTGCATGAAATGCATGCTACAACCATTAGTATGTGCATGATACATTTAAAAGATAGAATTTTAGAGGTCGTAATGGTAGACCAACATTATGTGCAAGATAAAGAAGGCTTATAGCAGAATAATGTACAACCAAAATATACATATTACAAACTAGAAGAGGATGGAATCCTCTTATTTAGAAATAGAGTTTATGTTCCCAATTATTGAGAATTGAGAAATTTAGTTCTAAATGAGATGCACAATGTACCATATGATAGACACCTAGAATATGAGAAAATTATTGCAGGTGTAATAATTTAGTATTTTTGGCCTGGTATGAAGATAGATGTGGCTAATCACATAGCTATATGCATGGAATTCTAGAAGGTAAAGGCTAAGAATAGACATTTTGCAGGATTTATACATCCATTACCCATTCAAAAATGGAAATGGGAAGTGGTTACTATAGATTTTATTACCAAGCTACCCATCACAACTAGGCAACATGATGCCATCATGGTAGTGGTGGATAACCTTACAAACACTGCACATTTCATTATGATGAAAATAACTCACAAGGAATCTAATATTGAAAATATTTACATGAAATACATAGCTAGGCTACATGGTGTGCCTAATTCAATAGTTATAGATAGAGTTCCCAAGATCACTTCCAATTTTTGGAAGGTATTTTTTAAGGGATTTGGGACTAGTTTGAATTTTAGTACAACATATCACCTAGTGTCAGATGGGAAGATGGAGAGGATTAACCAGATAATTGAAGATATGTTGAGAATGTATATAATGGACATGATTTTTTTTACAAACTTAATTTCCACCCTAGAGTCTCATGGGGGAATTATTGATGATTACATGATAATACACACTCGTATTCCCTAGTTTTTTTCATTTATGAGGATGATCATGCATGAACTATTTGTGAGAGTGTGATTGGTTGCTAGTTGCACATCTATTCACCCACAACTAGTCGATAGCTGCAGTACTATTGGTCACAACTACCTATGGAGCATTCTATATTCAGTGATTCCCAAGGATATCAATGCTACATGATTTGGTTTCCTCGTGGTAGGATCTTGGGAACTCTCGACATAGTTGAGGTTCTCTAAGTTATAGATATCTAGAACCATATCTTAGCCTCCTTCACCAATATATAAAAGGAAGCACATCCATGGGAAAGGGGAGGATGAACCATTTATATATATATATATATATATATATATATATATATATATTGTATTTCCAGAAGAGATTATCCATTAAGATAAGCCTTCAGATAAGGTTTTACTTTCTTGAATGAGATAACCCAACTATTGTACATGGATAAATAGTTGCAACGTTCAAGGGAGACTCTATGGATAGGTGCCATTTGTGAAGATGACTAGACTGAAAAACCCCCCACTCTTTTTTCTTTCTTTCGTGTTTGAACGAGCATGAAAGAAATGGAAGTATGCTCAATATTGTCACCCATGGATTTATTTTCAAGCCTGGGGAAGAGAAAGGTGCTTGATGGTCTTTCCAATATTTAATGACTCTAGAAATATCGTAATGAAGAGTCCATATATGATCTCGTGGATTTAATGATCCCAATAAAGTGAATTCTCGCTTGTCATTTCAAGTTTAGATATTCTGAAAGGACAAAGAAGACTTCAGGGTGTACCTTTGTCATGGTTGATTATCGAGCATGAAAAAGGGGTAATAGTAAGATCGAATAAAAAGAACGAGTGGTATGCGATGAAGTTCCAAGTGCATGAAACATGACTTAAGCAATGGACTACAAAAGGACATGGAAAATTATGACCTCTCATAACAAAATTTCTCATCCATGTGTGTTGTAAAATGGGAGTAGGTATATGAGTAACAGTAAAGCATGGCTATGCTGTGATAACTAGTCGAAGAAAATGGTGGTGTAGTAGCAATAAGAAACAAGAAAGAAGAATCAATAAAGTGTGACCATTAAACAAAAAAAAAATGGTGGGAATCCCTTCCGGGAAGGCTAAAAGAGATGTAGAAAGAGAGTGAATGTGGCTCAATTTCTTAAAATAAAGCAGTACAGAGGGTTTTCGAACCCTTCAAATATGACATAGGAATAAAGTGATAGTGTCAGGTGCTACTCTAGGATTCCCATGAGGGGTAGGATCTACCATCCAAAATATGATGTGAAAATAATGGAAGGGATAATAACGTATTTCAGATGGGGTAAGATTTATGGTGTAAGGAGGGGAATAAGTGATGGAAAAATGAATGCAATGGAGAATCTAAACCACAACCCTAATCATACATGCCAAGTTTCCAACACTTACCTACAGTCGAACTAACACCATAACAAAAATAATTCATTTTTTCAATAAACAAATTTAAACGGTAGCCCAAGGGAAAAAAAACTACTCATAAAAAGTATGGACTCCCAAAATATGAAAAAAATTGAAAAACCAACTCATCCAATTTGAAAATGGGTATTTTAAAGCCTATTTGCCAAAAAGGGAAAAAAAGTAATATTTTGGGGTGAAAATAGTTTTTAACTCATTTGTGCTTTTACCCTTGGTGAAAACTTGGAGATGATATTTTTGGTAGGAATAATTGTTGTGTTGATTTCAGGAGCTTTGGGCCACAAATTTTTCTACTTCTATTTTCCAAGTTAGAGATATGAACCTCATGTATCAAACCCATGCATTAATTTTTTAATTTACTAAAAACATTTCTTTGGGTGAGCCTCAAAATTTTTTGGTTTGCGTGGTCATGGGAAGCCTCTATCATGGTCATGACCAAGAATCCCTAGTCACGTCCTTGAAAAAATATTCCTACAATGGGTCACTACCAAAGGTGTGGTAGGGACCTCTCACGCCTAATACACAGGGTGGTCGTGACTAGCTGCTAACGGGGAAAATCCCCCTATTACTATACTGGTGTTACAGGATATTCCCCCTATGGAGACATGGATTTCCTCTTGGAATATAGACTCCTAAGAGAAATACAGAAAGGTGCTAGTGTTGGTAACTAACATCCATTTAAACCTAGCTAAACTAATGTATAGAGAAGAGGAAGAAGATGTACCTTTTTCGATGTTTGTCCTCGCTCAGTCCAAGTCGAGCTTCGATCTCCAAGTTATTCAACAAGTCCTGCAATCCAATAAAAGACAACACATGCTTCCTATTCTACTATGATTAGCTTCAAACCAGATATATCTATTAAATACAAGTTCATGTAGATAAACATAATCTTGAAGGAAACAGGCCAAGCACATATATATTAATGAAAACAAGGCAAAGTACTTACAACCATAGATGTATATGCAACAACTTCACCAAGATCTCTTTGTCCAAACCCTTTACTCAAATGATCCACACAAAAAATTACTATGCTTCACTGATTATCTCCCCTTCCTTATGATATCATAAGTTATGTATCTCTCAATATCCATATCCCCTTTTACCATGAGGAGGCATCCTTATATAAGCTTGGAGGGGAATAACCACCTTAGATATTATTGGGATAGGTTGAGGATGTTTCTCCATTAGTTGTGGATCCTCCCTAAGATCCAACCTTGACATCAGATTCAAATCCAAATAACTCCATAAATGAGGGGGATTTCTCCTTGATTTTACTCAATAGTCAAAGATTCCCTCAAACATACCAACGCTCCCTTAGAAGGGTGCACAGAGTGTTTCAACGCTTCCCCAAATAAGGGTAGGGAGCATTCACACTCCCTGACAACGGGTAGGGAAGTTCTGCCCAAGATTTCCTCAAGAAAGCCTAGAGCTCCCCCAAAAGGGTGTATAGAGTGCTACAACGCTCCCCCAAAGAAGTGTAGGGAGCACTAGCACTCTGTGACAGTGGGAAGGGGAGTGTTTCCCTTCATAATTGATTTTTAAGTGTTTTTTTTCCATGGAAAAAGATTTGTACTCTTCATCTGATGATTTATCCTTATTAAACTAGTATTTGAAGGTGTCTTAAGTGTCCTTATGATGTTGTTAGAGACACAACATATGAAAGATGACAATATTATGTTTGTGACACTTGTGAACAAAATGTGACACTTGTAATGATGACAATAGGTCATCATTGAAGTGAGTAATTTTGATTTGTAACAGATTAACCCCCAAAGTGCGAAGTTAAAAGATAGAAAATGATGACCTAAGTACTTTGTAGATTTTTTTCGAGCAAGGGTACATTCTCAAAGAACCTGGTAAAATATACACACAACCATCAAACAAATATTATCACATGTTTCAAACCCAAGGCAGACATACCTATGCTTGAGTGATAAAAACTTCCAAGGTATGGCCGCCATAAAATACATTGCGGATCCATAATTATATTAACAAAGAGTATAGCCACCAAAGATACAATGTGGATCTATACTTCCATGACATGAACAGATCATAGCCATGAAAAATACACAGTGGATCTACGAGACGACAAGACATAACCACAGACCAATACAAATTGGATCTATGTGACAATATATGTATCAATATTCAAGAAAAACTTCGATGCAACCTGGGAAAAGCACATATCAGAGTGATTACTCAACCCAGGGTCTTCTTACTGATCCCAATGTAGTACGAATCTAACCATGTGAATATATGTCTTGAGTTCGAACATGTTAGAAACCACTTGATTATCGGTCAATGATGTAAATCGTTAACAAGCACGAGGGAGATCACCATTGATGTCAATGATTCCCAAGGTACCATAGTACATTCCAACGAATGTGAATAAATGAGCTGAATTCGAACATTTGTAGAATCATTCAATCAGAGGTCAATGAGGTAAACCCACTATCAAAAGAGAGGAGGCCTGCCATTGAGGCATGTAGGTCCCAAGGTACTAACTGGTTTCTAAGTCTAGCTCTTGGATAATGTGTTCGAGTCGACATGAGCATGCTCATTGAAGGAGGGCCTTGATGTATCCCCCATAAATGACATGAAACTAACATAGATATGTAGGTTGGTAGATAAAATGAACATGGATTGACACAGGTGTTGAAACAAAATATTTGAGATGGTTGACTCACGAGGCAGATACTTCCCTTGAACACTGAGGCATGATAGTAGAAACATGACATGGACCAACACATGATAATGAAGTGGACACTGTGACTTTCTTTGGGTGACCCAAAGGAGTAAATAAATTCAGTGGATTGGTTCAGTGCAGAGGTTCAATGAAGAAAAATGTATGCAAAGACAAAGTGCCATTTTCAAGGGCGACTGTAAGAGTTACTGGTAATGTTCTCAAAAAATGCTTGGATTGCTTCTTTCAATTTTTCTTTAATCCAGATAGACGAGTACCACTTTTTAATTTAACGAGCTTGAGGAGGGTAACACATGCTCAATACAACTCACCTTCAGCAATTCCCTCTTCCTTTATTTAACAAAATGAAAGAAGTAAG
Source organism: Picea engelmannii (assembly GCA_009831015.1). Taxonomy (NCBI): domain Eukaryota; kingdom Viridiplantae; phylum Streptophyta; class Pinopsida; order Pinales; family Pinaceae; genus Picea; species Picea engelmannii. Next base: position 610,965 of record ML784716.1, on the reverse strand, counting down.
GGTTTGGTCTCATATGGGCCCTTCAATGTATGATTGTTTAACGAGTCCAAAGAAGGTAAACTCAGTGATTTTTCATGTTTAGAGAGTCTAAAAAGAACTTAAATACGACTCCAATGTTGTCCTTTTTCGTAATGTTAATATTAAGAGGCCAAAAAAAAGATAAACCATCACTCGAAAGATGCCCTTTCAAACGTTTTAACGAGTGGGAAAGGAAGAAAGATCACTCGACAATAGTTTTACATATAGAGAGTCTGAAAAGTGATTAAAGACGACTCCAGGGGGTTCGTTTTTCATATAACCTTTACAAGTCCGAAAAAGTGATAAAAGTCTACTTGGTTACATTCTCATGTTTTTGCGAGAACGAGAAAGAATAAATACTAAGCTCGGTATCAATTTCATTTTTACACAATCTTGAAACAAAATTAAACAATGCTTGTAAATTCCCAACGTAAATTCCAAAGGGATACCCATGGATGGTTGGTACTTTGCCCCCATCTTGAAAAGATAGTGGGATTGACCACGTTGTCACTCTTGAGATGAAGGGTGGGACTGACCAATGTCGGGACCAGATCAGTCACTTTGGGTTCACTCTGTAGATTAAGAGTGGGGCTGACCGATGATGGAACTGGATCAACTACTTTGGTTAGTGGTTCAATCGAGAATGAAACTACATTTACCACCTAATCATTTGGACTAACCAGGGATGGAGCTAGATTGACCATTCCATCAAATAACGATGTGTTGGGGGAAATCTTATGATAACCAGTTGGAAGTTGAATATTTTCCAAAAGAGAAGAAGCCTTGTCCATATGAGGACAAAGGTGAGAGAAATGATCACCTTTTCATAATGATGCAGGGGGGTATGCACCACCCAGGCGCGCACATCCTTGCACAGGACCTTCTTCTTCTTGGCTCGAAGAACTTCAAAGGTTCTTCTACTTCCCTATCGGGAAATATGCACCCACAATAATCTTCCTCCGAGGTCTCCCCTTTACCACTGGGAGATCAACTAAATCTCGCTATCTCGGGAGTTCGTAACTCAAGCCTCCAACTTTTCCTTTCAAATCTCATGATATCTGAGCTAGCGATATGGGTGTAGCTCCTTCCGCATGCAACAGTGGGCTAGGCTTAATGTTAGCATTTCTCGCGGCTTCACTATCTCGCAACCTCGTGACCTCGTCGGTTGAACCGTCGATTTTTCACCCTCTTAGTCCGCAAGTCCCCGAGATGCGCGGTCCCACTTTATACTCTGCCACACGTACATGAGAATGTCGCCCTTCGGCACTTCGCGAATCGGCTTCCACACAAGTCTCGGCTCCTCGACGCCTTGTAAATCAGCGTCCTTTTGTGCCACCTGTACTCCACTCACGCCTTGCTATGGTCCACACTGCTCCAGCTGTCGGGATATCACTATCTCGCAACCTCGCGATACTCGTGTCCAAATTCTTGGAACTTTTCTTGCGAGGTTCCGAGATACGATCTCTCACTCAGATCCAACGGTTCTCTTGTCGCTTCCTCGTGACCTTGTGACTTGGAGTACCCAAATGTTGGACTCTCAACCTGCGAGCTCCTGAGCTTGCGAGATCCGTCGATCTCTCGCCACCTGTCCCCCTCAGATGGAAGGATATGATCTCTTCGCTGCTTCGTCGCCTTCCGTCCTCGCGCCTCACGACTTTGCACACCCAATACTTGGGCCTTTACCCTGCGAACTCTCGAGTTCGCGAGACCACCGATCTCTACCACCTGTCCCCTCAGATGGACGACTCCCAATCTGTGCCACCTGTCCTATGCAGATGGATGGCTCACAACCTCTCTCTACTTCGCTGCCTCGTGACCTCGCGTCTTGCAACTTTTGTCGCCAAACACTTGGGTGTTCACCCTGCGAGCTCCCGAGATAGCGAGATCTCTCGATCCTTGACACCTATCCCTTGAGATGGATGGTTCTTAGCCTTCTCGCAACTTCTCTATTCGCGAAGTTGAAGGGTTTCCTTTTCAATCCTCCAATATCTGAGTCAGCGAGATGAGAATATCCTGACATGCATCCTCCACAATGAACGGATCTGATCTTATCACGTCTCACAATCTCATTTTTCCTGCTACCTAACTTTCAGGGCTTCAACTTCCGAGTACCCGATACACAATATCACATGTAGATATGACAGCTCCTGCGGCCCTGAAATCGACAGCTCTGCCTCTCCTGAGATTCAAAACCTTCAGAACCTTCTCATTGTAACCTCCTTGCACCTCTACAAGATCTGACAATCCTCGTAACTTCGCGAAATCTCTTCAGAAGATTTCGATCGTCCGTTCTCCCTTGATTTATCCACGAAATGGAAAAGAGTATCTCTCCACGAGATTCTTTCACCGTTTTGCCAACCTGCGACGTTCCTCCCCGACTTCAAGTCACACTTGTCTACGTCGATCTTCGGCGACTCAGAGGTCTATCCATCCTGATCTTTGCTAAATTACTCCAACCTCAACGAGGTTCTCTCCACGCACTCCTTGCGGCACGCCTGCAAACACTTCAACTGTTCGAGCTTCCTTCGACTCTGCGTATGTCCGTAGCAGCAGTCCTTCAATACTTCTGCTCAGTTTCATGACTGAGACCCTCCTTAGCCTGCGCACTCCTTGCATGACTTGTATAACCCACTTTTGCTTCTGCATGAATTAAGAACAAGAGTTTAACTCCCGAGCCTTCTGTCAACGCACTCCTTGCGGACGACTCAACTGCACTCCTTGTAGGAATCCTTGCTCAAAGAGAAACAATTGTAACTCACCTCACTCACTCTCAGATTTCAGTCTTAACACATGAAATCATACACACAACATAATAACAAATGCATAACAGGAAGTAATATTCATAAGCAGAKCATTCAACACACATACACAGAGAATAACACAACAACCATGAATCTGAATCAATTTCTTCTATTAATTCAAGATCTGTACATCGGTGTTCTTCTACAACTCTCTGTTATTCTCCTATTCTCTAGACTCTTCTTGCTCGTGTTGCTTAATTTTATCCCCCTACAATAATACAATGAGGGTGTCTATATTCGGTTTTCCCTCTTTTTTCAAGAACTATCTAATCTAAGAATTAAATTCCATCTACCTGCAACTACTACTATAAATGCCTCTGTCTATCTCAAAGGAGAGCGTATGGCTTGAGGTCTGAGTACATTTTTCCCAAGGTGCTTAAATTAAATGATCTCATTTAAGTTAGGTGCATCAACTTCAAGAAAGAATTTAAAATTCAAAAACTTGCATTGGACATCTTCCAGTTGGCTTCCTTCTTCCACGTTGGTTTTTCTTGTCGTGAGGGATGCTCCTGCATCATACTCCCTCGCTTGAAAATTTACATGGGATCCTGTGCATGAGATCCTGCATGGTATGTACATGCTTCCAAATCTCAGCTTCAGTCTCCCAACTGGCATCTTCAATTGGATGACCCTTCCACTTAACCAAATATTCAAAATATTCTTTCCTCCTGGTTTTCTTACCCACTCTTCTACTCAGTATCTGCTCCATCTGTGGATTTTCTGCAACTAGAATCTACTTTTTCAACTGGACCTCTGGTTGATCATCACTTTTGGCTCATGCTTCATCATCTTTATATGGATATAAATCCAAAACATTAAATATCGGAGATATTCCAATGCCCTCTGGTAACTCAATTTCATAAGCATTCTGTCCCATCTTCTTCAATACCTTGCATGGCCCAATTTTCTTCATCTTTAGCTTGTTGTATGTTCCTCTCGGGAACCTTTCCTTCCTCAAATGTGCCAAAACTAGATCACCAACCTCAAACTGAAGTTGTCTCCAATGTTGATCTGCTCTGCGCTTGTACTCCTGGCTTGACTTCAATAGTCGCTCCTTCACTTGACTGTGAAGTTCCTTCATCGCTTCAGCGAATTCTCCTGCACTAGCACTGCTAGTACCAGTATGTTCTGAATCCCTCAGTTTAGAAACTCCTCTTGGCTGCATTCCATATACAATCTGGAATGGAATTTTTCTTGTGCTCTTGTTCACTGAATCATTATAAGAAAACTTTTCTTGTGGCAATATGTTGTCCCAGCTGCTATGGTGCTCTGTCACCAAGCTCCTCAACAAGTCTCCCTAACTCTGATTGACCACTTTTGTCTGCCCATGCATCTGAGGATGATAAGCAGAACTAAACATCAAATTAGTCCCCAGCTTCTTCCACAATGTTCTCCAGAAATGCCCTATGAATTTTGTGTCTCTGTCCGAAACTATGCTTTTCGGAAATCCATGAAGTCTTACAATCTCTTTGAAAAAAAAAATTGTGATGTGAGTCACATCGCTGGTCTTCTGGCATGGAATAAAATGTGTCATCTTAGAAAACCTGTCAACTACCAAAAAGATTGAATCAACACCTCTTTGTGTCTTCGGTAATCCCAATACAAAATCCATGCTAATTTCATCCCATGGCCTCTCAAGTATGGGTAATGGCTGATAAAATCCTGCATTCTGCTTCCTCCCTTTTGAATGCTAGCAAATCCTGCATCTATCCACAAACTTCTTGACTTCTGACTGCATCCCTGGCCAAAAGTATGACTCACTCAGCTTTGCAAATGTCTTATCATGGCCAAAATGTCCTGCTAATCCTCCACTCTGCTTCTCTTTCAACAAGTTCTCCCTCATGGAGCAATTTGGAATACACAGTTGATTGCCTTTGAATAGAAACCCTTCCT
>ML784716.1:561287-584502 GCA_009831015.1 Picea engelmannii | reverse complement strand
TTTATTTTCTATCATCATAATATCATCACGATGACCAAAATTGTGGATAACAACACCCACATTAATCTTCCTCCGAGGTCTCCCCTTTACCACCGGGAGATCAACTAAATCTCGCTATCTCATGAGTTCGTAAATCAAGCCTCCAACTTTTCCTTTCAAATCTCGCGATATCCGAGCTAGCGATACAGGTGTAGCTCCTTCCACATGCAACCATGGGATAGGCTTAATGTTATCACTTCTCGCGGCTTCGCGATCTCGCAACCTCGCGACCTCGCCGGTTGAACCGTCGAGTTTTCACCCTCTTAGTCCGCGAGTCCCCGAGATGCGTGGTCCCACTTTATACTCTGCCACGCGTACACGAGAATCTCTCCCTTCGGCACTTCGCGACTCGGCGTCCACACGAGTCTCGGCTCCTCGACGCCTCATGACTTGACATCCTTTTGTGCCACCTGTACTCCACTCATGCCTCGCTATGGTCCACACTACTCCAGCTGTAGGGATATCGCTATCTTGCAACCTCGCGATACCCACGTCCAAATTCTCGGACCTTTTCTTGCGAGGTTCTGAGATACGATCTCTCGCTCAGATCCAACGGTTCTCCTGTTGTTTCCTCGCGACCTCGTGACTTGGAGTACCCAAATGTTGGACTCTCAACCTGCGAGATCCTGAGCTTTCGATATCCGTCGATCTCTCGCCACCTGTCCCCCTCATATGGACAGCTATGATCTCTTCGGTGCTTCGTTGCCTCGCGTCCTCGCGCCTCGCGACTTTGCACACCCAATACTTGGGCCTTTACCCTACGAACTCCCAAGCTCATGAGATCACCGATCTCTTCCACCTGTCCCATCAGATGGATGACTCCAAATATCTCGCTGCTTTTCCAATCGCGACATGGAGTACCCAATACTTGGTCTTTCAAACAGCGAACTCCTGAGTTCACGAGGGTTCCCGATCTGTGCCACCTGTCCTATGCATATGGACAGCTCACAGCCTCTCTCTACTTCGCTTCCTCGTGACCTCGCATCTCGCAACTTTTTTCGCCAAACACTTGGGAATTCACCCTGCGAGCTCCCGAGATAGCGAGATCTCTCGATCCTTGACACCTGTCCCTTCAGATGGACGGTTCTTAGCCTTCTCGCCACTTCACTATTCGCGAAGCTGAAGGGTTTCCTTTTCAATCCTCCAATATCCGAGTCAGCGAGATGAGAATCTCCTGACACACATCCTCCACAACGAACGGCTCTGATCTTATCGCATCTCGTGATCTCGTTGCTCCTGCTACCCAACTTTCGGGGCTTCAACTTCCTAGTACCTGATACATGATATCACGTGTAGATATGATGGCTCCTGCAGCCCTTAAATCAATGGCTCTACCTCTCCTGAGCTTCAAAACCTTCAGAACCTTCTCGTCGTAACCTCCTTGCACCTCTGCAAGATCTGACGATCCTCGTAACTTCGTGAAATCTCTTCAGAAGATTTCAGTCATTTGTTCTCCCTTGATTTATCCACGAAATGGAAAAGAGTATCTCTCCACGAGATTCTTTCGTCGTTTCGCCAACCTGCGACGTTCCTCCCTGACTTCAAGTCACACTTGTCTACGTCAATCTTCGGCAACTCGGAGGTCTATCCCTCTTGAGCTTTGCTAAATTACTCCAACCTCAACGAGGTTCTCTCCACGCACTCCTTGCGGCATGCCTGCGAACACTTCAACTGTTCGAGCTTCCTTTGACTCTGCGTATGCCTGTAGCAGCAGTCCTTCAATACTTCTTCTCAGTTTCACGACTGAGACCCTCCTTAGCCTGCGCACTCCTTGCATGGCTTGTATAACCCACTTTCGCTTCTGCGCGAATTGAGAACAAGAGTTTAACTCCCAAGCCTTCTGTCAACTCACTCCTTGTGGACGACTCAACTGCACTCCTTGCAGGAATCCTTGCTCAAAGAGAAACAATTGTAACTCACCTCACTCACTCTCAGATTTCAATCTTAACACATGAAATCATACACATAGTATAATAACAAATGCATAACAGGAAGTAATATTCATAAGCAGAGCATTCAACACACATACACAGAGAATAACACAACAACCATGAATCTGAATCAATTTCTTCTATTAATTCAAGATCTGTACATGGGTGTTCTTATACAACTCTCTTCTATTCTCTTATGCTCTAGACTCTTCTTTCTCTTGTTTCTTAATGTTATCCCCCTACAATAATACAATGAGGGTGTCTATATTCGGTTTTCCCTCTTTTTTCAAGAACTATCTAATCTAAGAAATAAATTCCATCTACCTGCAACTACTACTATAAATGCCTCTGTCTATCTCAGACGAGAGCGTATGGCTCGAGGTCTGAGTACATTTTTCCCAAGGCGCTTAAATTAAATGATCTCATTTAAGTTAGGCGCGTCAACTTCAAGAGAAAATTTAAAATTCAAAAACTTGCGTTGGACATCTTCCAGCTGGCTTCCTTCTTCCACGTTGGTTTTGCTTGTCGTGAGGGATGCTCCTGCATCACATAACATGTAAGGAAATTTGACAATTTCCTTCTTCTTACCAACCTTAACATCACTAGTTGACGAGGTGTCACTAACATGTCCAACAGGAGTCAATGACATGGAATACCACATTTATAGGACCTTGGAAATACCAGGGCAATCCCTCAGAAAATGGTCACCCTTACATAGACTACAAGGGAATTTGGGTTTTGGATTCTTCACTATATTCATATCGACCTCATCAACACTCTGAGTATGATTAAAAATAGTTGGTTTCTTGGATCCAACATATGATATGGTTGGAGGCTTGGTCCTTTTCGGGTTCTTCTTCTTCTTCTCTTTATGTTTCTTCTTCTTCTTATCAACCTAGCTACTTTCTTTAGATCTTTCACTAGGCGAAGAAGGAGAAAGGGAAGGAGAATTAATCGATGAAGAAGGTGAAAATGTGACATGAGGTTGATGTGTGAGTGTTGTACTTACATATTAATCATTAGGTGTAGTTGAAGCAATGGAAATATTCGATATCACCGGAGTGGGGAACAACCAAACCAGTAATCTGATGGTGAGTCCCAGAAGACTCAGTGTGGCAATGTATGGAGGACCAATGTTTCCAAAAGAAGGAAATGTGAAAGTTTCCTCGGGACAAGGGGTTCCTCCATTGGTACTCCCAAGAGTTGATGCCATTAACAATGACTTAACCTAAGGTCCACTAAGTAAAACAAACAACACACGCTATGAATCTAAGAGGCAAACAATCAAACAAAATTTCCCATAATGAAACCACTAGTTGGTGATGAGATATAATGTTGCGGGATCAATATAGGAAGGAGCGGGGATAGAGTGGGTGGATCAGTTACGTTGGAAACCTGCTTAACGGACATACGCCTTGGTGAAAGATTCCACATAGTAATTGTGGATTTACCCTCCAAGGAGCTCGAGTGAGTTTGACCAATGTTTGTTCCAGGTACAATGAGACTTCCCTTCACCGTCACCTTGTGTAATACCCTGAATATTATGGATACTAATTTCACCAACTCCCAGTCACCCGCTGGGAGGGTACATTCGACAGTCCATTATTAACATATGGGGAGGATAACAAGTCTGAAATCCTTCAAGAGAACTGAGGACAAGTGGACGGGTAGAACTCCAGAGGACCCCAAACAGATTCGGAGTTCACGAAGCACCAATACCAAATGAAGATAGTTGAACCTTAAGAATAACCCCCAATATACGATATGACTACTACAAATGATTGAACCACAAAGGGACAATATTTGTAACTCTCATGAACGCGACCACATGCGTAACCCCTATGTGAGAGGGGGATCCCAAAAATCCTATACAACAATTGGAATTTCTCTCCCTATCGCAAGATGCTAAGTTTGTTTGAAATATTTAGAAATTTATTCTTTCAACCTATTCCAAATCCCTACACCTTAAGATAATGTAGGTTTGCTAATAGAAAATGTAAAAATGTCTAATAAATTTTAGTTTAGCGCTTGATTTTAAGGCTGTTGTTTACTCAAGAGGAAAATGGAGTGGACTAAATGATGTTTTGACCGACTCTAAAGAATGGAAAGAAATGAGAATGCAAATATTTCACTTCGATGAAATCTATATTACGAGAAGGAGAATTTTTTTATCATTCCCAAATGCATAATGTCCCAAAAGCGCCAACAAAACATGCAATTTCGCTACTTCAAATGAAAAATAGTTTTACTACCCAAAAGAAAGAATGAAACTATTTTCTTTGTTTTATTCTAATGTACAATGAAAGTAAATCCAAATCCTTTGATGCTCCACTACTTTCAATCAGGAGAAAGAGTCCTATGCAGATGCAAAAGACACGAATAAAAAATGCTACAAACAAAGCATGCACTCAAGGCAGTGAGGTATGAAATAAAAAAAGTATAAACTTGTTCAGACAAGAAAAAAATCAAGGATTATACAAATAATCAAGCATTCAAGGAACATAAGAAAATGTAGAGAAGAATCCAAGAAAAGACAGGGAGAAAGAGAAATCATTGAAAACTGTCCCGACAAAACAAGCATCTAGGAAAGGAAATTTCACATTTCTGAAAAAGGTTTCAATATCCAATCAAGACAATAGGAAGTAAGAGTCATAAAAAACCAATCCAAACAAATTCACAAACCAACCACAGACTCTAGGTAAAGACCTTTGCAAAATAGGATGCAAAATACTGAGCAGAAGAACGAAAAAACTCCCAAAAAAGAGACTAGTGATGCATGTTTCAAGGGGAAAGAGCATTGCAATGCTCCCTAAAACACTATAGGGGAGCGCTGGCGAAATACCAGTGCTCTGTTATGGCCTAGGGGGAAGCGGTAGGCCTCCCAGAAGCTCATAAAAAGAGCCAAAAAGAATGCAAAAACTCACCCAGAATGCATAAAAATTGGTGAAATTGCTAGTGCAGGTAGGAGAAGGCTAATGGATGATGAAAAACTAGTAAATGTGATATGAAAGGTGGGAAAAGGGAAGGAACAATACCAAGGAAGGAAACCAAAAATTAAAGTTCACCTTCCCCAGTGGAGTCACCAATTTCTATTATAGGAGAATGCCTCTGCGGACAAGTGGATTGCCTCTTGGACTCTAGACTCCTAAGACCAAGACAAAAAGGTGATAACGTTGGTCACTGACATCCCTTTAAACCTATCTAAACTAATGTATAGGGAAGAGCAATAATATGTACCTTTTTCGATGTTTTTCCTCGCTCAGTTCGAGTTGAGCTCTGATCTCCAAGCTCTTCAACGAGTCTTGCAATCCAATAAAAGACAAAACATGCTTCCTATTATAATATGATTAGCTTCAAACCAGATCTATCTATTAAATAAAAGTTCATGTAGATAAACATAATCTTGAAGGAAACAGGCCAAGCACATATATATTAATGAAAACAAAGCAAAGTACTTACAAACATAGATGTAAATGTAGCAGCTTCACCAAGCTCTCTTTGTCCAAACCCTTTGCTCAAATGATCCACATGCATAATGAAAACGCTTCATTGATTATCTCCCCTTCCCTATGAGATCATAAGTTAGGTATCTCTCAATATCCATATCCCCTTTTACCATGAGGATTCCTCCTTATATAATCTTGGAGAGGCCTAACCACCTTAGATATTCTTGGGATAGGTTGAGGATATTTCTCCATTAGTTGTGGATCCTCCTTAAGATCCAACCTTGACCTTAGATTTGAATCCAGATAACTCCATAGATGAGGAATTTTTCTCCCTGATTTTCCTCAACAGTCAAAGATTCCATAAAACAGGCCAATGCTCCCTTATAAGGGTGCACAGAGAATTGCAACGCTCCCCCAAAGAAGGGTAGGGAGTGATACCACTCCCTAATAGTGGGCAGGGGAGTGCTACCCAATATGTCCTCAAAAAATCCTAGCGCTCCTGCATAAGGGTGTACATAGTGCTACAACGCTCCCCCAAAGAAGGGTAGGGAGCGCTAGCAGTCCCTGACAGTGGGTAGGGGAGCATTGCCCTTCAAAATTGATTTTTAAGTGGTTTTTTCCATGGAAAAAGCTTTGTACTCTTCATCAGATGATTTCTCCTTATTAAAACAATATTTGAAGGTGTATTAAGTGTCCTTATGATGTCATTAGAGACAAGACATAGGTAATATGATAGTATGATGTTTGTGACACTTGCGACACTTGTGAAAAAAATGAGACACTTGGGACACTTGTAATGACGACAATAGGTCATAATTGAAGTGAGTAATTTTGATGTGTAACAACTGAGTTGGATTATAGGAAGAGTATTGAATTCCAATAAAAGACTATCATAATCCTAAACTACCCCAAACTATATAAATAGAAAGATGAAAAGAGAAGGAATATTGGTAAGTGTACCTTAGGCCTTAACGTCCGATGTAGACTTCCTTCAACTTTGTAGCTTCCTAAGCTCTGGGTCTCCTCCCAAAGTTGACCTGAAAGAAAAATTAGACCAACAATTATACAAATATAAAATTTCTACTTATCAATGTTATCATTCAGATATAACATAGATGCATTTAATAAATAATGATATTAAGATTTAATGTATTGGGACAGGAAAATAATAACTCTTTTATTCAAATTGAAGATTACAAGATTACAACCTTCTCATTGGTAGATGCTCTGCGAACTAGGTATGGGATCCTATTACTATTTCTCCAAGTGCATCATTCCCATGTTTCCTCTCACAATCAACTGATATATTTGGGTAAAGGGAAGGGGTTGCATAAATAGAAAGGGCTGAAGGGGAATGTTGAGGCGAAATCTCAAAAAGGGATGCAAATATTGTGCTAGAAGGGGAAGGGATCTTGGCAGAGTTTATTTATTCTCTTGCTTTATTTTGGAATGGGACCCCAAGACCTCTTTTTATATTAAAAAAATATGGTTATTCATTTTGGTGATGGGCTACAATGGGTAAAATGTTTGGGAAACCCTCGACAACCCGTAAACTCCACGGAATTCCTTGGAACATTTTATTTTTTGTAACTTTTGGAGGTAAATGAAAGATGTTTAGCATGCATCTTGAGTATGTACATTGGTTTTATGGCATGCAACATGCATGTGTACGCAGGAAGTATTTCAACAGGGCGCATACATGCTGCAAAAAATTGTTTTTTAAAGTGAGATGCTTAGCAGTAATTTGGAAAATTGTGCAAGTAGAAAGGCCAATGCATATGTGCATAGGTAGGGAATTTTAGGGCTATAACATTTTCCCCCTAATGTGTCATTTCAAAAGAGAAACCGATGGAAGAAATACATTACAATGTCTTTACCAGTGGGAAGGAACGAAGTAAAGTGAGCCTGAGACCATAGTTCAAGAGCACATCATCTGCAAAATAATAATAATCTCTTTGAGGTGGGCATACCCATGCTCGAGATGAACTAATAATGGCTGAAAATAAATTACACTATAGATACCTGTCATAGAAATGTATATATAAAGTGTAGCCGCGAGAAATACACAACGGATCTACATCTCAAAATCATTCGATGATATTCAAGTACAATATAATATGCATAGTCAAGAGGTATTGATGCCCGTGGTTGGAGATGAAGAAATCATAGCTTGAGAAACAAGTTCAAGATATTCAACATCTTAGGTAGGAGTACAAAAAGATTTTAAGACTCACTACTCTAAGGTCTTCGACATGTCGTTGGGGAAACACTGGAGGATATTGATCATTAGGCACAAAACTTCATCGATTTTGAATCTGGACTTGAATAGACTCAAGGGATGGCTGACTCATGAAATTCAAGAGAGAAACTGTAGAATGGTTGACTCAGGTTGGATAAAACTTCACTTGGAAAAAATCACGAAAGATGATCAGACTTAGGCAGAGTAATATTGACATAAGTCTGTGATGCAGGAGGCACTGAAAACTCTCCATATGTTTGGAAGAGTAACCAAATGGAGGAGAACATAGCTCTATGTAGTGAGACTAAATTCCTAAGGTCATAATAGATCCCAAAGCTTGATGGAAAAAAGTAAGTATGTGATTTATCCAAGGGTGACTATCTTGCTGCCGAAAAAATAATTGATATATCGCGTCCCTTCTTTTTGGAATATTTTTTTTTTTGTCTTTTTCGAATTTTTAACGAGCATGAAAAATAATAAAATAATTATAAGTTGCAAAAGAGGAACAAGTGTCGCGATCAATAAAACTGGTTCCAAGTGCATGGAACATACTAATTCTCAGGGCAAGGTGGCATGTGTAGGTTAGGGACACTTGGGAAAATTCCTCCATGGGTCAGGGTGTCAAATCGAAAAATAAAAAAAAAGTGTTGCAAGGCTTGGATATAAGGAATGATTTAAAGGTTCAATTGAGAGAAACATTGAGTCGACATTAGGCCAAAGATGAAAAGATGATACTTGAAATATGATTAAGCATGACACAACAAGACTCCTTCCATGTGAATTTTTACGAGCCTACAGAAGGTAAGCACGGTGGTTTTTCACGTTTAGAGAGTCTAAAAAAATGCTAAAATAAGACTCCAAGAAGTACCTTATTCACAATTAGTCTATTCGGCTCGAAAAAGGGTTAAAATTATACTGAAAAGATGTCTCTTCAATACCATTTTAATGAGTGTGATTGAGACAAGATCACTTGATGATCTTTTCAATTTTAAGGAGTCTGAAAATAGCTTAACTATGCATTGACAACCTTTTTGTAGGTTTAGTCTCCTTAGCCTGAAAAAGTGTAAAATATAACTGATGAGAACTTTCTCAATGAGACAAGTCTCCCAATACGTACTTTTTTCCGAAATAATCTATTGGTTGGAAAAAGGGTTAAACTCATGACGAATATATTTTCTTTTTGGACCAATTAACGAGTGTGAAAGGAACAAGGTCACTCACTGATCTTTTCATATTTAGGGAGTCTGAAAAGATCTTAACTATGGACTCCAAGGGGGTAAACTACCACTGGACATATGTGCCTTAAAATTTGATTTTGGCGAGCGTGAAGGACAACAAGATCACTCGACAATCGTTTCAATTTTTGAGAGTCTGAAAAGGGATTAAACAAGACTCGAAGGGGGCTTCTTTTCTGAAGTAAAGCACATGAGATAGAAAATAATAAATACAGTCTTGTTGGATGTTGTTTTCAAAATTTAGGTGATCTTGAAAGACAACAAACCATGATCATTAGAGAGTCTCATGGGTAAGGTCAAGAATGATGATTAGAAACAAGAATGAGTCTTCAAGATGTAATCATATCAGGACTAACAATGACTCCCAATCCTATAGTCAAAACTCACAGCATGGACGCCAAAATGAAACAAAGGATGTACATAGGGAATCCATGTAGAGGTAGGCTCTACCATTTAATTATGACACTTCTAAAGAAGCAGGAAAGGTTCTGTGTCACACTTTAGTGGGATCGATCCTATGGAAAAGTGGAAAATTCAACAATATGAAAAAATATGGGAGTGAAAATCTAACCTATATGAAAAAGTTGAAAAAATGACTTATACCATGGGATGATATAGGTGTAACCCATCTTGTCAAAATTACCAAAATGAAAGGAAAAGTCCATCAGAATGACCCAAAGATAAATCAAAATATAACTCAAGTAGCCACCAATTCATGAAAAGTGAAAAAGGGGACCTGATTAGGGAAAAATGGGCAAAACAAATCAATACATAGAGGTGGAAAACTCATTTTTACCATTGCAATTTGGAAAATAGTAAAAATCTCAAAAAACCCCTTCGTAAAAAAACTCGAATTCAAGGAGTTGCGATGGACGAAAAACCTTCACACTTGGACCAAGTAAGTACGAATCACCTCATATTTCATTTTAGTTCATATTTAAGCATTTAAATTTGTGTTTAGGGGGTGCACTCCCTTGAAAAAGGGTCATGAGTGCATGTATGCGGGCTATCCATGCTCAACCCATGTATGTACACAAGAAGAGTAATACATGGCCCACGTAAATACACGACTATCCTAAAGACAACCTACGTACGCCCTTTTTAATGTTAAACAATAAATAGGTAAACACTAAAACCCTCTCCAACTTGTGTGTGTGACAGGATGTATGTGCACCAGAGGGAAAGAGAACATGAGGAGTTGGATGTCTTGTTCGAGGAGGATAATGGGGTCATTGTTATGCTAAAACAATGTTGCTTATGGAAAATTTTCCAATGTCCATTCATGAGGGAAAAACTGAGGTTTCTCAATGGATTGGTGGAGTACTAACATCCTAATGTAGAGGATTTTATGCTAGAGGTTCAATCATTGACCCCAACCATAGAGGACATTTAATTCTTGACCGACCTCTCTAGGAGAGGGGAACCGATCAACTTGAGTAATTTTCCTCCAAGTTTGTACAATATCGAAGACTACATCGAGATGTATTGTGATTCTGGTACCGAGAAAGTAGGTTCTTAGGTACCAATTCAAAACATTACTAGCCTCTCTCTTTGCATTTTTTTATTCTTGATCAGGCAGATCACAGGATCCACAACACTCCATCAGGCCTCCCATTCATAGAGGCACTATACAGTTTAGTGTTTAGAGGCTACTATTTTTTACTGGAGCACTACCATGCTGACATGCATGAAGACACAAATTACATACTGTCATAGGTTGACAAACAATATCTTTGGGTTCGACACTATTTTATCCTCCTTCTTTGAGAGAGAGTGCCTAGTCTCAACCTGAGAGAGACAGTACGAAGGAATATTTCCTCCTTCCTGGAATTGTGTAAGTGGGCAGTTTTGCTGCCTAGATAGGGTGGAGGAAGAACCTAGGAGGCATTGGATGAAAAATTCTATGATTTGTGGTCTCGTCAAGTTCCATTCATAGAGGAATATCACTATGCAAGGATAATTTTCCTTAGATATTCTGACATGCTTGTGCCCCCTGGCGAGGAGCGTGACGAGATAGGTAACATTTTTATTTTTAAATTTATTAAATTTTTAAATTTTTATATATATCCTTTTTATGTGTATGTCAGAGTAATAACTTAAAGATCTATTATGTACATATGTAGGACATGTTCAACCAGTGAACTTCACTAGAACTAGGCTTTGTCTTCAACCAGAGGCTGGACCAGTAGGAGAAACAGGACCAGAAGCTGGAGGAGGACCCCCATCCAAAGAGGCTGAGAGAGTGTTGTGATAAGTAGAGAGAAACCTTATGGCTCTCTCTCATTTAGTACCCATGGCAGAGATCGAGGACCTTACCCTTCCATGTAACCACATGTAGTGGTGGTGCTTAGGACGTGGGTTCAACTACTTTGGCATCTTGTGAATGACATTGTGAAGTACAGTAGGGCCAATATGACTATACCTTAGATAGTTTAAAACCACTTTATGTGCCGAGGGAACATTTTTTAATATTTATTTGAGGGCTTAATCCCAACGATGTGTCCCGACTATTTTTTAGGTTTTAATTCCCACTTTGTACTCGACACACTGTTTTTTTTGGACACAGATACACACACACACACACACACACACACACACACACACACACACACACACACACACACACACACAYACATTCTATCTTATGGATGACATTTTTACAAATGTATTTACATGTGTATGTGTGTGTTTTACTTTTACATGTGAGCAACATGCCAATCTATAACTTGATTATCTAATRTATTAGTTAGATGGTTAAATATGCTAGGAACATGAATATAATTAATATAATCAAAAKATCACTCTAATAGAGGTACCCTAAGGAATCATCGGTGAAGAGTGGGATCATAAACATGGTTAACCCCATTTAACTGGGAAACTACCAATTGAGCATCTAAGTAAACCCGAAGATGAGAAATACCATGTGATAATGAATCACGTAGTAACTTTAACACTACACTGTACTCGAGAACATTATTTGTTGATTCACCTAGACAAATACCTCCGAAAGATATCAATAGGCGCCCAAGTGTGAAAATCACCCAAACTGCAGAAGCAAGCCTCCGAGTGTGTCGTCTAGCACTATCTTTGAACCCAACATAAACCTCTGATTCACTTGACATCTACAATAATGAAAAAGAGAAAATAAATAACTACAAAACCATGAAACAAAAAGGACAAAACCGTATTAAAAACTATACATATATACAAGAAGTCACACCCAAGTGACCAACCTAAGTGTAATACTTCTTAAGGTATATCCCATTTCTAGGCTCCTATAAGGAATTACCCTCGAAATAAACTAGACAATACACACCCTTTTCTAAGACATCTTTCACAATGAAAGGTCTGAACTACATGGGTTTTAAATTCCCTTCCCCCAGGGGATTGTTTTTTAATCATAGACCATGACTAGATTGCCTTCGGAGAAAATCTAAGGGCGAACGGACCGATCATATTGACAATTGACCCTTTTCTTATGAGCCTCGGTAGCCAAGGTTACATATTGACGCTGCTCATCAAGTTGCTCAAGATATAAAAGATGTTCCTCAAGTGGTGCAGTGTTGAGCAATAGTTCTACTACTAACTTTAGAGAAGGGATTTGACACTCAATGGGAAAACTGCTTCCAACCCGTAGATGAGTTGAAAAGGTGAAAAGTCGATAACAGTATTTACTGAAGTTTGATAATACCACAACACAAAATATAACATCAAGTTCCAATTTGACTTGGACGAATTGATCGTTCAATGAAGAATAATCTCGAGAGACTTATTCACATCTTCTACCTAACCATTCTCTCTTGGGTAATAGGGTGATGAATGTTCCTTTTTATACCCAATCTTTGATGTTAATTCAATCATCATTTTATTCTCTAAGTGACAACCATGGTTAGGGACAATATTCTTTGGGATACCAAATCTAGCTACTATATGATTGAAGATGAAAAGGGCAACATTTTTCCTGTCATTGTTAAAAGTCAGCATAACTTCGACCCACTTAGTGAAGTAGTCTACTGCTACAATGATATAGTGATGCCCCCTAGAAGAATCCATGTGACATGTAGTGAAACCAATCCCCACTTGGTGAAGGGACTGACAACAATGACAAAAAACATAGGAGCAGGATGTGCCTGCATCTTCCAATAGAAGATCTGGCATGGGTGACACTTTTTGACCACCTCAACACAATATTTGATTAACGAGGGCCAAAATTACCTGGTGCGAAGAGTCTTTTGGGTTTTTTCCAAACCAAACAAATTACCACCACATGCACCGGTGTGACAGTCATTCGAAACTAGCTCTTCTTCTTCGTGAGTAAGAGATCATCAAGGAATGTAATCTACCCATCGACGATACAAAGTATCATTGATGATGAGATAGTACCACACTTGGTGTCATATTCGTCCATGCTCATTGCAAGAAGTAGAAGTGGGGAACTTCAAAGTATGAATATACACGAGTATATCTCCATACCATGGTTCTAAAGATGCAATCATAAAAAGATCTTTATTAATTGGTGACTCTTCGGGCGAATTATCACCACTTTCTCCCAATAGTTTTGAGATCAACTTCGCAAAAACCAAGGACTTCTTATATTTTTCCAAAACAAAATCCAAGTCAAACTCTTGTGGGATAACTATTCATTGATTGATTTTTCTGTTGATGATCCATCACATTAACACACATTGAACAGGGTTAATGATGACAATGACAATGGTCTTGTAAAATAATATATAATGATGAAACCATTGGACAACATGAATAGATGCCAGAGAGAGTTTCTCAACATGCGAGTAGTTGAGCTCCAGTCCAACTAGGCCTCGGCTAAGATAATAGATAATGTGATCCTCGAGCACATCATCCTCTTGTACCAAGACCATGTCGATTGTAGACTCTGCAGTAGCCAAATATAACAGGAAATCCTTGCCATAATCAGGAGGCCTAACTAGAGGGGCAGATGTCAGAGCGTGTTTCAATGCATCAAAAGAGCACATATCTTCTTCGTCCCAATATAATGGGACCCCCTTTTCTAAAAGACGCATGAACCCTTTTGTAATCTCGCCATAATTAGCGACAAAACACTGAAGACAAATTTGATTTCCTCTACAAATTTTGAAGCTATGGAATTGTGCGCGGGGGAGGGAATTGAACTATTTCCTTAGCCTTGAGAGGATCTCCCATGATCCCCTTTTTTGACACGATGAAACCCAGTAAATTCCCTGATTTCATGCAAAAACTGCACTTTTTTGGATTCAAGTGAATCCAAGAGTAGCGACACCTCTAAAAGATTAGTCATAAATGGGTGAGATGATCAGATATCTTGCGAGAACATGATGTCATATCATCTAGTACACCTTGAATATGTGTTTGAGGTCGTGAAAATAAAACAATATGGCCCACTGAAAAGTGGATCCATCATTCTTTTGAACAAAAGGCATTTTTCAATACGCGAAAGTACCCCAAGGACAAATAAAATATGTTTTATGTTGGTCCTCGAATTTGATTTGAATTTGATTATACCCCGAAGAAAGGTCCATGAAATAAAAGACGTCGCAAACCACACACTCATCAATAATATGATCAATAAACAAGGTTGGAAAATTGTCTTTCAATAAATCTTTGTTCAAATCATGGAAATCCATACATGCCCAAATTGTGCCTTTCTTATTATTTATAGGAAGAGGGTTCAATAGCCATTCCATCAATTGTATAGGGTATATGAAACTGGCTTTGAGGATTTTCTCTACCTTATCATTTATCACTGCTACGTTTCAGGGATTGACCGGGTGAAGCTTTTGTCAAACTAGTTTGGCATCAGGATAAGTCGTGATTTCATGTTCAACAATTTGTGGGTCGATTCCTGGCATCTCCTCCTAAGACTAGGGAAAAATGTCGTGGAACTCCTTAGACAATTCGGTGTATATTTCAATCTCTTAGGGGGAGCAATCTTCTCCAAATAAGACATTCTCCACAATGCCAGGGGTTTTGGAGATATCAATAGTAATCGTTGCAACAATACTTGCTATGTTTTCCTTGACGTATACTCTATGTGTAGCCAGAGGGTTAATAGGATAAGGGTTATCTCCATTCATGGTCATAACAAACTCTCCTACCTCTAATATTTTGAGCTCAAGAAGAAAATAATATCTATTGTGAATATCATCCCAAGGTCTGTCTGCACCAATGATTCCCTCCATAATCACTTCATTAGAGGGAAAGACTAAGTCTAAAGGGTCTTGAGTGGAAAGAGAGTCTTGAGCCCAAATAGGCTCGATAACTAGATATAGCTCATGTGGGGTTTCCCGATCAGGGTTGGATGAGGCTTATTGGACAACATTGTATGTAACCTCAACAATGGATAAGGGCATGGACATCCCAAGGTGCCCTACCCATTCCATCGAATTCGATGGATAAGGTAAATTCCACGAGTCATGAAAGTAGCTCATTTTGAAAGACAACACTTGAAAAATTGCATCCTTCATCCTTACATCATTGGAAAGTGGAGGATAATCAAAATTTCCCATAAAATATGGAAACAATCCGACACCTAAATTGACAGTGCCTGGAAGTAGGTTATCAATCATCAAGACCATGGATGCCCCCAATGAAGGGTAAGGATGGGAGAAAGACAATTAGTCAATGGTTATAATATGGACTTCATGTGAAAAACATAAGACCCAAAAAATGATGGCTACAACCATGTGTATTTCATAATTCCAACTCCATCCTAGAAAAATATTTTAGTTGAGAGGCACATCGATTCCTTCAACATCAACGCACATAGTTTTACCCCTGAACTACATGAGAAAAGAAGGAATTATACCATGTGGTATGAATTATCGTCTGTCAAAAGCTAAAAGCAACATGGGTGACAGATACTAATCAGGCTGGTTGATGGCCCTCCAACATGCCAACGACATCATGCAAGTCAAGGCACCTCATAAACCACCATACGGAAAATATTCCATGTCAATGATTTTGTGATTTATGCCACTACTATCTGAAAGGATACCTGGTGATGAAGACGAGGTTTAAGGTAAGTTGGATTGAAAATGATAATTTTTTATTTTTTGGGCTCTATCGCTCCCAAGGTGGACAACAACACTTTTCTCTGTGAGGGGAAAATTTGGATAACCTCCAGAGAAGACATTGCACAAGGATTTTGTGTAATATCCTCCATAATGGAGTAATTCTGAGCATCCCTCGCATTTGGGTTGTGATAATCCTTCTTGAACGAACCTTTAGGGATGCGAGTCATTTTTTCTCCCACTTTCTTCTCAATTTGAAGAGGATTCAATGGGTTGGAGGCCTGTTTTCCCTTCTCAACATATTCTGGAATTTTGTAGTCATAATTCCTAGTTAATAAATGAGATTCAACATTCATCATTTAAATTTTTGTGGCTGGGTTGTTTGGATTAGGCACATGGGGTCCCTGACTTCCCCCAACCGTTCTCATGGATGCAAAGGCCTGAGCCATATTTTTCCCTTTTGGGAAAGTTTTTGTCAACATAAAAGTTTGTTGTTGTTCCAATAGCTTACATGCTTCCGCAAGCTGAGGGCATAGGTGAGTCAAGTGGTCATCCGTGAAAATCTTACACATAAAATTCACTTTTCTATTTTCTATTTTTCCCTTGCCAACATTGTTAGCAGCCTTTGTATCCCCCTTACCATTCTTGTTTTTCTATTTCTTCTTTTCGTCGGTTTGCTTGTTAGCCTTGGGAGTTGTTGATTACACACTGTGTACATTCAACATCTGGGTTGCGGGGGAAACCGAACTAGGATTTATATTTTCCATAGTCTATTCAATTGATAACTATTGTAATTGATTAGAAAACTAATCTCTAGAATTGATTTTTGTTGAGCCCACTATGTCATCAACATGGGGACCATAATTTTGTTTGGATTTGTCAAGAGTTCACTATGGCACATCACGTAGGATCTCTTAAAGAATGTCGAACTGAGATTAAATCAATTCCAGTTGTCGGGATCTCATAATATCCTCTTCTTCAGAAAACACCCTAGATGTTGCTACGTATTTATACATGCAATAAACCAAAGACTTTAACAACCACTCAAGCAAGAATGCAAGAGGGACCTTGAATTTAATCAAACTCTTTTATCATCCCCAATCTTGGATGTGATTCAAGATATGGTTGGATTTCATCTGCAATAAGTTGGCAAAAAACTCAGTGTTAACATCGTATCTCACTGGCATATGGAAATGGTTAAAGAAAACCATATCCAGGTCATTAAAGTAATAATACTTCGATCCGTCGAGATCGATATACCATTTCGCAACAACCCCTATAAAAGTGTTTTGAAACAAGCACAACTGAATGGAGTCATCTTTCGATGAGTTAGATGAGCACTACAAGTGGAAAGTCGTCACATGATCCCCTAGATATTAAACAAGCTTTCACTCAAACTTAGGGATGTTAGAAGGAAACTTAGTCGTCATGAGGGGACAATGAACATCATGACAAATTGGGTCATTTAACAATATCGATAGGTCTAGAAAATGCAGGGTTTCCAGAAAGGGTAGTCTCGGTTGTGGAGTATTTACATGAAAAGAAGGGCCTGGATTTTGGCTGGCACCAGGTTGCCAGGAAAACTTATACTGTTGGGTAGGTTTTTGGTAGATTCCATGATGACCCTGTCCAACGAAAAGAATTTTCATCTGATGTTGTATCATCGGCTAATTCCCAAAGTTAGATGACATAGCTTGAGTAGGGATTTCTCCCTATACAATGTTCCACAAACCTTGGTTGGAGATGCCCCCAACCTACCCTCTATGCATAGGTACTGAACCTTTCCTAGAATTCCATGTAGAGTGGGAGGGGTTTCCTCTGATTGACATCCCTTGCGAGGGAAATGATCCCACCCAAGGATTCCCAAGACCATGTGAGGAGTAAACTCTTGTCATTACTCCCTATGAAGGAATAAACCTTACGTAGGATTTTGTTGACTAAAGATGAGGGTTCCCCTAGTCGAGAAAGCAGTTCAATAAAAATCGTTATTTCCAAATGAACCAAAAAAAGAAAATGGCATTGATCCCAATGGATTCATGTAGGATGAAAGTCCCTGGCTCCCTCCATTAAACAAACTATAGCTGGAATTAGGCTCGATTGTTTGTTGGAAGGCACCACCAACAAAAGGGGATAGAGGAGGTATGTGGTTGTCACTGTAAGGAATAGCATTGAATGAGGCAGTGGCACTCGTGGTGGATCATTTCAAGGAAGAATTAAAGTTCCTTGCCCCTGGACCCATGGTTTGTAGAGTATATTATGTAAGATCCAAGTTAGAGTCAAAATGATGCATCCCATATGATAAGGGAGTTATTGACGTGTTCTGAATGAAGGGAATAGTGGTTGAAGTCATCAAAGGAATCAAACCACTGCCCAAATTTGCGGGCATCAAGACATTTGTGGTCATGATAGGAGGTGGTGGGGGAGGAGGTACAAGGCCCCCTCTAACAACAACCATTATGGGAGTATGAGGAATCCCTAATGAAGTAGTACAATTTTCTTCTATCTTCGCTTGCTGAATAAACTGGTGTTTAGGAGAAGTCACCTCGGGAGGGACTATCTAAATTAGAAGCAAAACCAATAAGTCTATGACCAAAGGATTTGTTGGCCTGAAAACTTCAATATCAAGGTTAGAAATGATGGATTCCTCCGTAGCAGGAAATTATTCTCTTAGATATTGCTCAGGTACATTTTCTTTCAGCCCAATAGCCTCAAACAATCCTTCTTGATCTATCCTACACCTCATTGGTGGTGGATGTGTATCCAATGTAACCAATGACATACCTTGAAGCCTATGCGAACGATTGAGTTTTTGATCTTCCACTTTTTAAAATTATCAACCTACACTGTAAGGTTTAGCTAGCGTGAATCATAGAGAACACACTAAAATTTCCTAAAGGCAAATCAAGTATACAACTAACTAGTGGGAAGGACAGTTACACCAATCGACACTAGAGAAACTTACCAGTGCAAGTGCAACTCGAACACGGAAGAACCCTTCGGGTATAATCTATAAAGTGTGATCCGAAGTACGCCCTAGGTATCATGGTATACCCTCGAAATCACCTGTGTAATTCCATAAAAATATGCAACTAGGTTGCCATCTCCCAGTCAATCACCAGGAGGGTACAGTTGGCATTCGAGTTGATCGTAATGAACACGATAACAAAATTTGAATCCCTTCAAGGGTGTGAAATAAATTTTCCCATAATACAACTGAGGATATCAAATGGATTTGAGTTCCATGAGGCTCTGTAGTCAAATGAGATCAGTGTGATTCCCAAGAAATACCCTCAATATACAATCCCCACTACGTTTGGTCTAGTTTTGGAGGGGTTATCTCCTCTACCTTTCCTTACGTGACCTCGTGCTTAGCGCCTGTGTTAGATGGGGGTCTCGAATAAAACTTACGATGATGGAATTTAGGCACTCCTTATATCAAACTCCAACATTTGTTTTAGATAGCCTTGAAGAGCTTCCTCTTCACACCTATTTCAAGGCCCTAAAAGCCTAAACTAGTTGGTGAACCCTACAAAAAAAAATTTGAATTGATTTTAAGTTAAGCATTGATTTTATGGGCTTGAATTACTCAAAGGATATGAACTTGTGAAGCCCAATTATTATGTCAGGAAAGAGAAAGAATCCTCTTTTGTTTTTTAAACCTTTCAAGACACAGAGACATGGGATGTTGCACCAACAACCTGCATATGTGTGCAGGTTGTATATTGTGCATATTGCGTATGTACATGGGTTGAGCCACAACATGACACATACACCTCTGAAATTTTTCAAAAATAAAAATACTTGGCATATTGAGTGGGCATGGAAAGCTCGTAGTCACCTAGAAGGTGACCATATACCGTAAATTGACTCAGCAAAATTGAAAAAACTCAAAAGGAATTGAAGAAACCAATTAAAACCAAAAACCTCCAACTAAGACCCTAGAGAGACTCCCCAGTGGAGTCACCAATTATGATATCTAGGAAAATCCCCCTATTACTATACTAGGTCGAAATATAGGAAGAGCATTGACTTCCCTTAAAAGACAGTTCTAATCCTAAACTACCCCAAACTATGTGAATAGAAACACGAAAAGAGAAGCAAGAATATTGGTAAGTGTACCTTAGGCCTTAACGTCTGATGTAAAATTCCTTCAAATTTTTATCTTCCTAAGCTACGATTATCCTCCCAAAATTGACCTGCAAGAACACTTAGAAAAATAATGCTACAAATATACACACTCTACTTATCAATGTTAGCATTCAGATATAACATAGATGCATATAATATTTAAATATGTTAAGACCCAATGTATTGGGATGGGAAAATAACTCTTTTATTCAAACTAAAGATTACAATATTACAACCTTCTCATCGACAGACGCTTCGCGAACTAGGTCTGGGATCCTCTTACTGTTTCTTCAAGTGCATCATTCCCATGTTGAAAGGGAAGGGATTGCATAAAGAGAAAGGGCTGAAGAGAACAGTTGAGGCCAAATATCAGAAAGGGCTACAAATCTTGTGTTAATCCCTAAATAGTGGCTCATTACCCCTTAATTGGGGCATATTACATTAGTAATGTTATTTTATTTATGTCGTCTTTATTTCATTAGTTGTAATTATACTTCCTAGTCTCCTATATATACCAAGGAGACATTTTCATTTGGAAACATATGAGAATTGTACATTTATATGGGAATAAGGAGGTTTCCCCCTTGAGGAGGCTTATTATCTGAATTTATATATTTTTCAAGGTGTTGAGTACTTATTCTAAGGTTTGTATATGCTATATTTATATTTGGTTCTTAACATATGGTATCAGAGCTCAAGGTCTTGGGGTTTCATTGCTACATCTGAGACACCTTGGAATTTTTGCTATAAATTGTTTTCTACAACATTTCATAAGGAATGGCTTGGAGGATATTTAGTAGACGGATCAAGGTATGTTGGGTTAAAATTTCATCTCCTGAGGCCTTATAATTTATAAGATACAACATGTGCAAGATAGGGTTCTAGAATCATCATGAATTGAGTCATTGCAGAATTGTTGCTATAAAATGTTTTATGTAATGTTTCAGACCCCAAAATTAGGATAATATTTATAGAAGTTAGTAAGGAATATTTGGTAAAAATTTCATCTTCTGGGTCGTCGTACATTTTTAGATAAACCCTGTGGAAGATAGGGTATCTGACTAGTCTCAAGAAGGTCTTTCAGGTAAAACAATCATAACTTCTTCCTAGAGTAACCAAATTGAGTGAGACCAGTTGCATTGGATAGATTACAGTCTATATTATTTTTGGTACGCGTTTCATAATTTAATATCAATTATTTTGTGCGGGGCATGCTATAAAAGTTAGATCTCCTGGAAAGGACAAAAACAAGCAAGTTGTGGGGAAGTTACAGGACCCTATCACATGGATACTTCAGATGGAGCAATTCTTTGATCTACATAATGTACTACATACAAAAAACATACGAATTTCTTCTTTATATTTAGAACCCAATCAATTTGTATGGTATATATGGCTTTGTTCTCGCAAATCACTCATCACCTGGACAATTTTCACGGAAGAAATGATAACACACTATGAGGATACAAGGAGCAATACCTTCTTTAACCAATTGATAAATCTCAAGAAAAAGGGTTCAGTTAAAAAGAACATTAAGAACTTCCAAAGATTGAATATAAAGGTAACAAATATTCTAGATTAGCACTTGATTGATGTATTCATAGAAACTTTAAGAAATAAAATTCAACATGAGGTTCGTCGTTGGGAACCCAAATCATTAGAGAATGCATTTACGGTGGAAAGAAATGTTGAAAGTAAAAATATGGCTATGGCTACTAGAAGGACCAATCCTAACATCTATAGAGATAATAATGCTCCTTCTTCTAAAACACCACAACCTACAAGGTTGACACCTCAACAATTAGAGGAAAGAAAAGGAAAAGTTTTATGCTTTAATTGTGACAACAAGTATAGTAAGGGACATAAGTGTTGTGAGAAGAAATTATTCTATATAGATTGTGAAGAGGAAGAAGAACAAGAACCATCTCAAGATGAAAATGTAGAAGCAATTTCATCTAAATATTTGACTCCCGTGATATCGTTCAATGCATTAGCTTGAATTATCACTCCAAATCCTCAATATCAGAGGATATATCAAAAAGAAAAAGGTAATATTCCTAATTGATTTTGGAAGTACTCATAATTTCATTCACTATAAATTAGCCAAATATCTCAATTGCTTTGTATATCCAGCGCTAGAGTTTCAAGTAATGATTGCATATGGAAGAACTATAAATTGCTCAGGAAAATGCAATAAGATCAATCTGACTATGGGGGAATATGTAATGAATAGTTCGATGATTTCTATACCCATGGGTGGTGCTGACGTTGTACTAGGAATCCAATGGTTCCAATCATTAGGAACAATGGCTTTTAGTTTTCAATAACTTTTCATGAAATTTTCATTGGAAGGAAAAGAAATTGAGTTAAGAGGTATCACAGGGAAACCCAGTAAGGTGATATGCTCTAATGGCATGACAAAATTATTGAAAAAGGGGCATCAAGGTGTTATTTCACAACTATGCTCACTAGATGTTCAAACATCTAAGGCATCTATTCCTCAAGATCTCCAAGGGATCATTGATAAGCATTCCAAAGTATTTGAAGATATTCCCAAAGGTCTTCCACCCACTCGAAATCATGATCATGATATTCACCTAATTCCTAGGAGTGTTCCTCCTAACATCAAGACATACAGATACCCTTATGCCCAGAAGAGTGAAATTGAGCGCATGGTTGAAGAAATGTTAGAGGAGGGCATTATTAGATATAGCCAAAGTTCTTACTCTGCACTGGTGGTAATGGTATTCAATAAATATGCCTCATGGCGTATGTGTCCAGATTATAGAGATCTCAACAAGATCACTATTAAAGATAAGTTTCTCATTCCCATCATTGATGAATTGTTAGATGAACTACATGGAGCAATCTATTTCACAAAGTTGGATCTACGTTCAAGGTATCATCATATTAGAATGAAGGAAGAAGATATCCCAAAAACAACATTCCGAACTCATGAAGGCCATTATAAATTTTTGGTCATGCCTTTTGGCCTTACAAATGCACCTTCCACATTCCAAGGGTTGATGAATTCCGTTTTCACGCCCTTCCTTCGAAAATTTGTGTTAGTATTTTTTTATGATATACCAATCTATATCAAGTCTTGGGAGGATCATGTGGGACATGTTGACAAGGTGCTACAACTACTAAAGGAGCAACAACTATATGC
>ML784716.1:541327-560749 GCA_009831015.1 Picea engelmannii | reverse complement strand
TGATGTTCAAAGGTTTGTGGAAGAATGTTTGGTTTTCCAACAAAATAAGGTGGAAACAATTAAGACCCTAGGTCTTTTACAACCATTAGCCATCCCAAGTCAACGTTGGGAGGAGGTTTCCATGGATTTCATCACAGGGTTACCAAAGTCTAAATGAAAGAGTGTCATCATGGCGATTGTTGATAGACTGACCAAGTGCACACACTTTTGTGCACTCTGTCATCCCTTCAAAGCCAGTACAGTTGCCACCGCATTCATGGATATAGTTCAAAAGATACATGGCAACCCAAAGATTATTGTAAGTGACAGAGATCCCATTTTCACTAGACATTTCTGGACAGAGTTATTTTCTTGTATGGGTAGTCAGTTGGCCCATAGCTCATCCTATCATCCTCAATCTGATGGAAAAACTGAGATAGTGAACAAATTTATGGAAGTCTACCTTCGTTTCTTTGTCTCTGATAAACAAACACAATGTTTCAAATGGTCACCCTTAGTAGAATGGTGGTATAACACTTCCTTTCATACTGCAATAAAAATGACACCATTTATGGAACTCTATGGATACCACCCTCCTTCCATCACTTCTTCTCTAAAATAAAAATCTAAGGTTCAAGCAGTGGAAGATCACATCGAGCATCAACAACAAGTTCTCCAAATATTAAAGGACAACCTAACCATGGCACAAAATCGCATGAAGCAAGAAGCACATCAACATCGTAGTGAAATAAATTTTGAAGTAGGGGATTGGGTGTTTTTAAGACTACAACCATACAAACAAATGTCCCTCAAGCAATCCAAGAAGGATAATAAATTATCACCAAAGTACTATGGCCCTTATAAGGTGTTCCAAAAGATTGGTACTATAGCATACAAATTGGAGTTGCCTACATCTTCACGAGTACACCCAGTTTTCCATGTTTCATGCTTAAAGAAGGTTATAGGTGACAAGATCTCAGTTCAAACTATATTGCCAAAACATGATGAGGAAGGAAAAATCATATTGGAACCAGAAGCCATCACTGACACAAGAATTCACCAGCTAAGGAATAGATCCATTTCAGGGTATCTCATTAAATGGAGGAAACTACTTGCTGAAGACTCCACTTGGGAAGATGAGTATTTTATACAGAAGCATCTAGAGTTACTCAAGTGTTGCAGACAACACTTGTCTCAAGGTAAGGGGCGTGTTAAGTCCTAAATAGTGGCTCATTACCCCTTAATTGGGGCATATTACATTAGTAATGTTATTTTATTTATGGAGGCTTTATTTCATTAGTTGTAATTATACCTCCTAGTCTCCTATATATACCAAGGAGACATTTTCATTTGGAATCATTTGGGAATTGTACATTTATATGGGAATAAGGAGGTTTCCCCCTCAAAGAGGCTTACTATCTGAATTTATCTCATTTTCAAGGCATTGAGTACTTATTCTTAGGTTTTTCTATGCTATATTGATATTTGGTTCTTAACAGCTTGGACTAGAAGGGGAAGGGATTTTGGCAAAGTTTCTTTGTTCTCTTTCTTGATTATGAAATGGAACCCCAATGCCTCTTTTTATATGACAAAAATATGATTATTTTGTTTGGGGACAGGATACAATGGGTAAAATGGTTGGGAAACCCTCGATAGCCCATAAACTCCACTGAATTCCTTGCAATTTTTTATTTTTTGCAACTTTTGAAGGTAAACACGGGTTGCTTAGCATGCAACTTGCATATATACATGGGTTTTCTAGTATGAAAAATTCATGTGTACGCAAGGAGTAGTGCAGCAGGGTGCGTACATGCTCCAAAAATAAGTTTTTTAAGGAGAGATCCTCAACAATAAGAGAGATCCTCAATAATAAGAGAGATGAAAGTAGAAAGGCCAATGTCATGTAATATGCATAGGTAGGTCATTTTAGGGCTATAACACTAGGTTAGCAGGGTTTCACTGATATGCATAGATGAATTGTGACCACAACCATGAAGGTGCGGTGATGGTGTAACACACAACAGACCACGACTGATTGATCTATCTCAAAGAGGTAGGCGTGACTAGCATTGAATTGATGCTTTATTGAATGTTTTTAGTATTTTGATTTTGTACATTTGTTCTAATGAATTTTTTCATGTTTCTTGAAAGTAATTTTACCATGATTGAGTGGAGAGAATGTGAGCATTATCTCAATGATATATTTTCCATGGAGGACCAGTGTACCCTTGATGCACTAAGGGATTGTTAGCTGCTAAAATTTTATTTTTTCCCCAACATGAGAGAACAACCTTTGTTCTTAGAGTGACTTATTAGTATGTGGGACCCTGAATTTGGTCAAGGAGAAAGTGATAACCTTAAATATCAAGGATATATATTTTCTCATGATCATTCTAGAGAGGGGATACACTAGTTTTGGTCAGTATAAGGGATGGGTCTATTGAATCCATGGATGTCTATGTGAGGAAGTACTTTCATCGAGGCACCAAATAGAGCATCAACAAGCTTCTGATTGGGCACATGCAAATCTTACACTACGAACTATATTATATACCATTACTCAAGTGGCAGGTAGTATAGGGCCCGAATTGGCCTCTAGGAGTCATGTTAACTATGCAATGATGTGTCTCACCCCTATAGTGTATAACTAGTGTTCAGGGTTGCTGGTGAACATTAGGGAAAAACTTATTAAATGCATAAATAGACGACAAAAACAATCTTGTTATTGATAGATTTTAGTATCATGATTTTTTGAGTGGGTACCCAATTTTTGTCCTTGGGTTTCATTGCTGACAATCGAGCTGGTGGACACAACAATGAAGAATTGGATGGATTTGTTTTCACACCTTGGAGGAGGGAAAAATCCACACTTTACATATGAATTCTTGAGTTGGTGGGATCAACAGATCATGGTGATAGATGATTATGATTATACACGTGTGTAATTTCAATAGAACCCCAACATGGTACTACCTGATGAGAACGAGTGGAGTGATGAGATCAATAAGAATGATGTGCATTTTGCAATTTTTTTATTTTTTGGAATATTTAATGTTTTTTAAATTTTTTAAGATATATGATTTTTTTGTTGTTTAACATTACTAATCATGTGGATTTATAGATTTCACACCATTTCTCCTAGAAGGGATGTCACCCCTTCACCAACATGGTTATATAGATGGATATTGGTGGCCACCCACTTATTCCAACTGGCTCCCATGCAATTTTCATAAATGGCAGTTTTTTTCTAGATTTTTGAGTCCTAAACTTTTGGGGGCATTTTGAGGCCCTAAAAAACGTTTTTAAGGATTGCCACAATCAAACTATAGACAAGGTCAAAGTTTGATGGAATAATGTGTAGTCCTAGAATATACCTTTCCAACTGGCCATCGTGCACCTAAAACAAAGATCGTAGGAAAAAATTACGACCCCCAGAAGTTGTTGTAACCACTTACCCCATCGAGGCCCACATGACTTTTGGGGCTTCATCTCCACATTGGAGATGCAAACCTTTTGGATTTTCATCTTCCAGGAGATAGTTTTTTGGATGTTTATAGTTTTTCCATTTATGTTAAAAAAAAAAAATTGAGCCTCACTGTAGTCATCTTCATGCGAATGAGTGCAGATGTCATATCTCTTCTCATAGATAATCCACCACCATTCTAGCAAGTCTTTCACTCTGTAATTTTATAGTTTTATACATTTGACTCATTAATAGAAATTGTGTATTACTATATCTATGTGATTATTGTTATATATATCTGATATATCTATGTTACAGTATTGGATCTCTTGCAATATCTCGATATATTTCTTTATTATATCTCCACTTTCGTCTCATTCTCAAAATAATCTAGATCACTGGAATCGTAGCAAGCTTCTCTTAGCCATTTTCTAGTGCATGTTCCCGGTGAGGTCCAAGTATAGAAATTTGGGTATAGATCTTGTCTCTACTGAGGAAAATCACTCTTGCATGCCCAAGAAACTCTCCATGGAAGAAGAAGAGAGAAACGTCATAGTAGAAGATTTTATTAATATGTTGCTAGATCAATCTCTCACGCGATGAAGGGATGAAATGATGGAGATTTTTTCCCAAATCCTTTGATGCATGTTGATAACAACATATGCATATTCATAAAGAAACCACTTGAAGGAACTGCTCCTTTCAAGGTACAACTAATTTTGATATTCCCGTATTTGAAGGTTGGATAGATGCAGACGCTTTGGAAAATGGTTAAATATGATAGAAGGTTATTTCTCTGTGCACAATCTTTTTGATAGGGAAAATATCACCTTCATGCTCCTTAAGCCTCTCCCCCATGTCAAAGCTTAGTGGGAAACTTACTGTGAGAAAATTTCCACAGAGGAGTCTGTAATGTTCGAGGTTGAACCCACCTGGGAATATTTCGTATATACTGTCAAGGAACAATATTACCTTGTTAACAACTATGAAGACCAGTACATGAGATGGACCACATTGTGTCAAGAGAGGGTCTAAGAAATGTCGTAGTTCACCAAATACCTTCCATACCTTGCACACCAATATGGGTATCAAACATTCCAAGTGGAATTTTATTTTGAAATAGTGTGGGGTAGTAAAAAGGTACATCCAAACTGAAATGGATTTTCTGGACATCGCATCGTTGGAAGATGCTTATCGATATGATGTTGAAATCGAGAAGAAATTTAAGCACTTGAACCAATGGGAGTTCAGGTATACAAATATGAAACGACCAAAGTATGATAAAGATGACCCTAATGAATGGCCTCTCGAAAACGAATTCAAGCCACAGGAAAATAAGGGTAAGGGAAATACAAAGAATGACACTAGAAAGTGGTGTGATTTCCAAAAAATCCAATGGTACAACACTAATGAATGTCCCTCAAAATAGTCATTGGTGGATGAGATCAAAGAAAAACATATGAACCCAAGTTCATAATCCAATTACAAAAATAATGGAAGGAAATAGATCATCGACATGGACCCTACTTACACTGTTGCAACCACAAGAATCCAATTAGAAGCACCAAAATATCCTGAAGAAGGGGATCACCTCTTCCATTCACATATGTGGTAAAAGGGGATATCATTGCATTTCATTGTTGATAGCGAAAGCCAAAAGATCCTCATCTCGGTAGATCTTGTCAAATAGTTGGGATTTCCAACAACACCACATCCGCAACCATACAACATTGGGAGGCTTCGTCAAGGATGAAACATATGTGTCAGCTAACAATATTTCCTGACCTACACCATCAATTCATTCAAGGATGAGGTATTGTACGATGTTGCTCTGTTGGATTTTTTTTATGTCCTTTTGGGCCAACTATATATGTGGAAGTGCCATGATGTTCATGAGTCTCAACCCTGTAATGTCATTGTTATTCTAGGGGAACATCTCTACAATATACCAGAGGTAGTTTCGACCACTGTTTCGACACAACAATGCATCAAAGTTGTCTCTCATACTACAAAGTTTAGCTTCTTCGTGGTTTAGGCAAGAAGTGACCAAAAGGACACTATGACCACTATGACCTTGGTTCAAGCCCCCTCTATCCAAATGAAGCAGGTTGGAAAAATTGAATCAAAGAACAAATATTCTTTCTACACATAGTCATATAATGCATTACAACTGGTTAAAAAGTCCCAACCCCTCCAACATTAGGTTCACAACAACCTTGCACAAGCCAAGCAACACAACGTCTCTAGCAAGGCAAGCTACTCACCAAGGTTAAGATTCAACAAAAAACTTCCCATATCCCATGGGAACTCAACAAAATGGATACCATTACTTCGTAAGGGGGGAGGACTGATCCACATGGATATTGGTGGCCACCCACCTATTCCAACTGGCTCACATGCAATTTTCAAAATTGCCAATTATTTCCTAGATTTTCGATTCTTAAACTTCTAAGGCCATTTTAGAGCTCGCCACAGTCAAACTGTAGACATGGTGAGATTTTGATGGAATAATGTGTATTCCTCGAATATACCTTTCCAATAGGCTATTGTGTGCCTAAAACAAATATTGTATGCAAAAGTTATGACCTCGAGAAGTTGTTGTACCAACTTACACCATTGGGGCCCACATGGATTTTGGTGTTTCATCTCTACATTAGAGCTGTAAACCTTTTGGATTTTCATCTTTCAAGGGATAGGTATTTGGATGTTTAGGTTTTTTCCATTTATATTAAAAATTCCTTTAGAGTATCATTCTAATAATATTCTTGTGAATGAGCACAACTATCACATCTCTTCTCAGAGATAAGCCACCACCATTCTAGCGAGTCTTTCATTCTATAATTTTATAGTTCTGTAAATTTTACTCATTAATAGAAACTGCGTATTATTGTATATCTATGCATATTTTTATACATATTTGACATATCTTTGTTATATTATTATATCTCTTGCAATATATCGGTATATTTATTTATTATATCTCCGCTCTCATTTTGTGCTCAAAATAATCTAGATCACGTGGGAAGTATGGGGGGGGAGGGAAAGACAAAGTACAACAGGGTGAGGGACCATGAGAAGAGTTGTTGGAATATCTTGAGGCCAACCTCGAATGGTTTATTGTTGGAATTCCATTGACACATATAGATGTCATTCGTATGTGAATGTAGAGGCATACTATTGGTGTTGGTGGTTAGTTTTCCCTCCTTCTGCAAAAGGTGGCTAGGGTGGTGGTTTGTTGATGCAATAGAATTATCCTCTAATTTAAACTTTTTAAGAAGTCCTAAAGGGGTATATTCAATTTACTAAGGGAGTGGGTTCCCTAATCTTGAATTATTGTAATTTATATGACTTCTTGAAGTCTTGTATAAGATAGGGTTTGTTGAGTTGAGATTATTTGTAATTGAATCTACTTTGGTTTAGCAGATATTGAAGGAATGGAGACATAGAAACTAGGGGTAAAAATATATTTTAGGAGTGGTTGAGGATTTTTTGGATCTAAGGGATTATAGATATTTGTTAGTGATGATTTTATGGATCTAAACCAATTCTGGTATCATAATCCTTCGTAATTAAATATGTAATCCTAAGAGAATTGAAAGTGGTTCTGGATAGGGATTTTAGTTAGATAGAGAGAGTACTGAGAGGTGTGAGGCCAAGTGTGGCCAAAGGAAAATAGAGGCCAATTAATTGTAAATCAAACCGAGAAGGCAAGAAGGGCCTCATATAATTTTTGTACATATTCATTAATAGAATTTTGTGTATTTTATGGGTTCTCTGTGTTAATGTAGAGTTGAATTTTGATTTCATTGTGTGAATTGTATCTACATGGGATTATTACAGTTCATGAGTGTGTGTATGTTTTTTGGTTATACTGTGTTAAAAACATCACATAAAATAGATCATAATCTGATAATTGATCATCATATGAGATTGGGTTGAGGGAAAATCAAGAATTGAATCTGAGTGAAGTCGTGGAAGAAAACCGTTTAATTTTGTTCCTATCAAGGGAATCAATGGTCAGATACCTTCAATAATGACTAATGAAAAATAATACAAGTGTTGAGGAACAAAAACCATCATATCAAATCCCCAACCAATCATGATTGTTCATTCATCGAACCAAGGATTTTTTCCCATGTTTAAATATTTGGACGACTTATATTAGATCTGGAGTGGAGTACATCCATATCAAAAATAAGATTTAGTTTCCATATCAGAGTCCAATATAATATTATCAATACCTTCGAAGCTAATGTAATCAGAGTGTAAAATTGGAAGAATACTCCGATGAAGAGGTATGATTAATGGTGATGATTGATCACAGAAGCACAAATATCAATGGATCTAGTTAAAATTATGAATAAGAAAATCAACTATCATAATCATATCTTAGAACAAAGAGATCAATGATCATTAGGAGTCCATGTGGATGTGTTTAGAAAGGCCATTGAGAGGTCTGAAAAGGGTTAAAATATGACTTTGACCAACAATACAGATCTATTTGGAATAACCCATATCAACGGTTGTGAGAGGAACACATGGAGACATCCCATTGAGTGAGGTGACTATTAGAGTCATTGATAGCTGGAATAATCATAGAAAAGGAAATTTCGATCAACGGTCCAGATCCATTCAGAGTAGTTAGATCTATTATCAAGACGAGGAAACATGTCAACATAAGGATGACGGTCAGATTAATTGATTATAATATTGTTTAGAGGAGAAGGATGTTGATCAATGAATTATATGTGTTCAGAGTAGTCTAGATCGAGCCTAAGAAGTAGAGACATGACATAGGATCCATGGGAACTAGGATAGTGGCAAAACTCAGAAGATTAAATTGTGACTAATGATTGTGGAATATCAATGACAAAGGATCATTCATTGTTGATCGTAGATCGTTAAGATCTATGGTGGAGGTTTCTCATAGGTTTAGAGTTCCAAAGAGCAGAGTGGAGTAAGTTGTCAGAGTGTTGTAGCTTGATAGAGCTCTAAAGAGAGATTCAAAAATGGAAAGAGTGGGACATTCATCAGTTTCCAAATATGGATTGACTCAACTCAGAGGGAGTCCATTGTGAAACTCCGATAGAAAGGTTTGAGAGAAAAAGTCCAATAGCCTGGAGAGGAGAAAATAATCAACGACATAAGTGCTTTCTCATGCAATGAGATAAAGGATCAGGAGAATAGAGATTAAGGGATATGGAGAGTGAAACTTTGGTTCATGATTATGTTGTTGGAATGTGTGGAATATTAAAGGAGATAACGTCGATATGACAAAGACTTACGTTAAGAGCGTATGTACCATAGGAGATTTGGGTCGAATGAAGATTTTGAGAACAACTGGAGTCTATAGTTGCAATATAATTTTAATTTTAATTATATACCTATCGGACAACATGCCGGGAGGTCATCATTTTCTATAACAATCATAAGGCTCCCCATGATGAATAATGTTCTAGTTTTTCAGCTTTTTTTACTACCCTTTTAGGTAGCTTATATCGACATGTATGGGCATATGACCTAATTATGTCACATTACACATATTTTTTTATATCTATTTTTCGCGCACGCACACACACACACACACACACATATATATGGATTTTACTTTTTGTTTTCTACTTATGTGTACAAATGTTTTGGATTTTATGTTATGTACATGGATGCTTGGTTAATAAATGTGCTTAATGTAGTACATGCCAATATAATAAAAAATTAGCTAATGACTTAGCCAATGAATTGAATTACCTTGCAATATGTTCATAAGAAATGAAATCAAATGTTCTCTCAAGGAGATAGACCCTCAAATAGTTACATAATAGGACATGATGGTGGATATAGTAAACCAAGTTTAATTGGGAAACCATGAGCTGGGATTCCAACCTGGAAACCAAATGACGAATGCCTAAAGATAAACATTCAGACATCAGTTTGATAAATGCACTGTATTTTTCAATGTTATTAGTTGCGGGACCCAGACAAATTTCCCTTGAACTCACCAATTCATATGTGGGTGAAAAATGAACTAATCTGCGTAAGATAGGTTATGGGTACTACGACTAGTTCCATCCACATATCCAATATAGGAAGAGGAGGTCATCAACATCCTCCAATGGAGTGCCAAGCACTATAAGAATAAACAACAAGAGAGATCACTCAAAGGAATGCAAAAAATATATCACACCACATTATGATACATAAATTACAAAATTAATACATAGCGTATATCTTATGAGTAGTACTTTTTAAGATAGATCATGTTGTGAGGATCCAATAAGGTGTTTCCTTCATAAATAAATAACTCATAGGCCCCCTTTTTAAGTGCATGTTTAACGATGTAGGGACTATTCCATAGTGGTTCAAACTTTTCTTATCCTAAATTTTCATGGTCTTGGTCATTAACCAAAACCAGATCTCCTTCCAAGAAAAATTCAGTATGCACAACTCCATCGTACTGGGCTTTGACTAATTTTTTTTGTGACTCATTGGCCATGGTGGATTCTCTACGATGTTCATCAAGAAATGAAATGGAAAGGAGTCATTATTCCTCAGTGGAGGTGTCAGTGAGGAGTTAAATAACTATATTTAATGAGGGGATTTCACATTCAATGAGAAGTACTTCCTCCAACCCATAAACGAGTTGAAAAGGTGTAAAATCGATGGCCATTTTTGCAGAAGTTTGGTATGCCCATGTTGTGACAGGCATTACAACCATCCATTTTTCGTTTGATCTTTAGTACCTCCCTTAAAAATTGGAGTCCCTTATTTTTTTATTTTAAGAGAAAGCATCATATGTATCCCTCTCCACCTAAAGATACTTAGAAGACTTATGTTTTTTTCTTGAAAAAATAATCAAGGGTCAGTGTTGAAATCCAAATGTGAAATTGGAAAAATTCTTTCTAACTTATTTGAATAGTTCAGAGGAGTTCCTTCTAACTTCTCTGAACATTTCAGGGGAGTTCCTTCTAACTTATCTGAACATTTATGAGAATTTACCTTCTTTTGCCCCGATAGGTAGTGACATCATATAAGTTAGATGAAACAACTCTAATGTGTTTGGAGGAGTTACTATGTTTTCTTCTAATATGACCGACAAACTTTGTCTATGACCTTTCGATTGCACCTACCAAACTTAATTCCAAAAAATTCCATTTGGCTATATAAATAGAACGAGGGTTGTGTTAGTGTTATCCAACCATGATTAATTGAGCAAAGAACCTCTAGGTAAAACCGCGCCAAGATATTTCATTGAATATTTGACCTATCCATACTCACCACATGGAACCAAGTTCTAGGTAAGGACATATTTCCTCTTCCTTGTTTAATTTTAGGGTTAAGTCTCTGATCAATTTCTTAGATTTTATTTGTTCAAATCCCTAGTTGGATAGTTTTTTCTTTTCCCCTTCTGCCATCTTACCATTCAATAATATTTAAATAGTGTATGATTGACCCTTTTATTTTCAACAACTCTTTTTTGCTTCTTAGCAATTGATCTATTCAAGCCATAAGACTTGATCCGATCACATAGGATTAGATTGAAAAGGTTCCAGGGACTTAAAAACCTCTAAATCCTTTTCTTTATTTCCCCTAGAATCACCATTTTCCATTGGCAGAAAATCCCTAGTTTTTAAGGACCAAAATCTCTTAAACAAACTCCTTCAAACACATCAGAGGAGTTATTACTAACTCCTCTTATGTTTTTTGGAGAGTTGAAGTATTCTCCTATGATCAAATCAGAGTATTGGAAATAACTCCTCTAACCATATCGGAGGAGTTACTCTCAACTTCTCCAATATGATCGAAGGAGTTACTTTCAAGTTCTCCAAAACTATGGAAAATCCCACCAATGGTTGATCAAAAGAGTTAGTATGAACTCTTCTGACCTCATTGGAGGACTTCTTACTAACTCCTCCGATGTGATCGAAGGAATTGTCCTTAACTCTTTTGATTTCCCTTTTTTCAATCTTCTTCCACTTCATTGGAGCAGTTAATAATAAATTCTCCGATCTATATCGAATAAGTTATTTCCTTGGCCACTAATTTCAATTTTTAGGCCTGACATCTATCCTTTCACCTCCATTTTTTTTTCAAGGTGCTTAAGTATGGTTTACTTTCAACCTTTTAGCTGCACTTAAACTAGTACTTCACATCTTGTTATTATGTCCTACGAATATATTTTTGGCAGGTAGAAACATGTCACTAAGAAAGAATATGTTGGGTAAAGTGGCTGGAGTTGAGCCCTCTAGAATCTCATAATAAGAAGAAGGGGTTGAAATAGTCATGGCTATATATGACGATACGACTAGACTTCTAGAAAAATATGGAGAAACTTTAAAATGGGGGGAAGTGTATTACATGTTTAAGAATTAAAATTTCTCTACAGAAGTGGAAGATCTAGATGAACTCTAGGCATTCAAGAATATCATAAAATAATTAATTTTCAGGGTGGAAACACACCCAACGATATTCCCTTGCATAGACACCATTTCATGGATTTTGAAGAACATCGATATAAATAATCGATATGTCTACAATTCTTGAAAGGAACCTATTACTTCATTTCAACCATAATTTCTAGCTAAATGCAATCACATTGAAGAAGGAAATCAAAGATTAGATATCAATCTCCTCAGTGAATTCAAATATATGTCAAAAGACTTGTTTCCCAAATGGTATAGGGCGTACAAGAAATTTAAATACATGCCTAAGAGTCAGTACCCGATGACTAACTTAAGAAGTCCATATCAATATTTGGTGGCCATTATTTGCAAGATATATGAGAAGATAGACACAACTCAATTCTCCCTATAATTTATGCCCCTAACCTATTTATTCGTAGATGTAGGTGTTTCATTTAATTGGGAAGATATTTTGTCTGAAAATCTCATTGTTTCCATATCTGTAGTAACACGAGCACTACTAGGAACATTTCCCAGTTTTCATATGTCCCTTGTACCTCCTGGACATAATGTTCACATCCCAAATGCATCCAAACATGGGGTGGATTTGGTTTCTAGTTGACACCTCAATCCAAATCTATTGCAAAGTTCTCTAGGAGAACAAATATCATACTAAAGACCAAAGAATTGTTTAGCACTTCCTTGCTCCTTTATATGAATTTATCTTTTGTGCCACTCCCCCTTATATGACAAATGATGCAGGAGCATCTCTCCACCTCAGCAAACATTCTAGCACACCAACACACAAATGTGCAATGGAGAAAGGGAGAGGCATTAAACCTCCCATTTGTTTTAAAATTTGAAATAATCCTATATAGTTTTTTTTGTTGTAAGGTTTTAAATGTCCGGCCATGCCTTTGTATAGGTAGTGGTTGGATTTCATTTAAAAGTTTTCTTGTAGCAGGCCTAGATCGTGTTCAGGTCTATGTAAACATTTATGAAAAATTCAATGTAATAGATGAGCTTAGGTGGGAGAGGACAAGTTCCCATAGCCCCTCTTTTGTAAGGAGATCTTGTATCATATTTCATAAGGAAGATAGGAAGAGAATGATAGAGAGGTTTGGGTAGAGAGGCCTGAGGATATAGAATAGTTCTTAGTGAGAGATATTGAGAGAACTGGGACTTTGTTACAGTCCAATTTTCTAAACATTTGTATAGACACATAAAGATAATAGAAAAACAATGTTTTTCTGCATATCGGGTGTTTATGTGTATAATGAATGAATGTTGTAAATATATGATAATATTTATTTACAGTAGGAAGATATATTTCATTTATCTTCATTGAGTATCGTAATATCATTATGGATTCTTTAGGCTGTACAAGGAGTGCACAACAAAACATCGAAGGTTTTGTAGCTAGTGCAAGGAGTGTGCATCTAAACTCTTTGGGGTTAGAAAATAACGTGCCAGGAGGATGAACCATAGCGATCAAAAGATCACGAGGAAAATCAAGGTTACTAAATACCTTAGAGGAGGGACTGTGTGAAATGAGCACATAGAAACAGAGTTGTTGAATACTCTGTGAGGAGAAGCTTTGCAAAGAGTGAATTGAGTAGAAGGAAGCCAAGAGGGAGAGAAGTATTTCTTGTTCAAGAAATCCTTCAGATATGAGTTTGAAAAAATCCTAAGAATGCAACGTGTGCGTGGGGGATCGAAAAATTTGAGGAGGTTAAGATCAGAAGGGATAACATAGAGGTTGCAAAAGAGTGAGACTTATTTTAAGTCTAAAAGATAAAAGGAGGGATAACACTACAAGAGCAAAGTGAGACCAAGGGTTGGGTCTGCGGGAAGAAGTTCAAAGTCCAATACCTTTCGAACATTGACAAAATATTCTAAGTTAGGAGAAGGTGGAAGCTTAGGAGGAGGAGCGACAACAACCGTCTAATCAGTTGTGGAGAAGAACTTGGATCGTTAGATATATTTCTAGGTAGAGGAGAAATGAGTGCAGGGGAAACATATCTCATCCATTAGATATAAGCATGTGGATCAACAACCATTGGATCTAGAGTAACGTGCACAGGTTTTAACTCTTTGGAGTGCACAGGAGAGAGGGTTTTGCAAAATCACAAAATCCTGACATCATCAAAATCGTCCATCAGAAGGAGACATGGTGAATGATCAACATTTAGCTGACTCACGATCCAAATAAGTGAAAGGGAAAATTCATGATCCTTATGAAATGCAAAATCACAAAAAGATCCCAGCCATTGATTGAGGAGAGATCTAGATCACTGATTATCTAGGGAGAATATCGACATTTCCAGGATTGGGAGAACATAAGTGAAAAGTCTTTCAACCTCACAATACATGAAATCTCGACGAGATCTGAACCATTAGATCTAGAGGAGAGAAAAATGTCATATTTGGATGCCCTGGAATATCAGAATTTCTGAAAGGAGAATATCGAGAATATTCGCAAGACATGAAATATCGATTCATGAAAGGAGAATATGGACCATTGGATCTATAAGGGATGTGTGTCAGTGGGCTAGAAGATACAGAAGGAGGTAGAGGTTGAAGATTTGAAATAGCCAAATCCCAAAGAGCTGAAGATCCGAGAGTCGTCAATTTGCGAGGGGACACTTGTCACCAGATTGCGAGATTCGAGGAAAGTTACGCTAGAGTTTTAGTTTTGAGAACTGAAATTGCCGAAGCCCAAAGAACCAAAGAGCCAAAGCATCAGGGATCCAAAGAGACGAAGCAACAAAGGCTATAGATATTATGAGTCATCATATCACCTGAAGTGATTCTGAGTCGTCGGACCAGGAGAGGAGATGTGGTAGAAATCTATGAACTCTGAGTAAAGTTCCAGAGTGATTCATAGCCATCGGATTTAAGAGGACACATGGAAGGATTTTGTGTATTTGGGGAGAAGGGAAAGGGTTGATATTTGAGACCTTAGAGGCTTGGAATCCAAATAACATCTTGATCGTTGATCGAGAGGAGGATTCAAGGAACGTTGATATTTTCAAGGAGGTCAAGGACCCAAAACAAGAGCACAGTCCTTGATTAGGGATATACGTTTTAGAAAATCTTCCACTCCAGGAGATGCCCAGTTAGCAGAAGCGAGAACTTGAGAATTGATATTCCTGAATGCCAGACTCACGAAGGAGATCCTGGCTACAGATTCAGAGGGACAGGTGGCAACAAGCGCGTTGGTCTAAAACCACTCTTGCCCACACCCAAAATTGTGCATTAGCACAAGGGCACAACCCAGGTTTGTATGA
Organism: Picea engelmannii; assembly: GCA_009831015.1. NCBI lineage: Eukaryota > Viridiplantae > Streptophyta > Pinopsida > Pinales > Pinaceae > Picea > Picea engelmannii. The sequence continues at coordinate 545,618 of ML784716.1, read as the reverse complement.
AGGAAGGGGCATGTGTGTAATTCATCAATATTCATTCAGGATCCTATAGAGTCAATACGACTTGACACTTGGAACGATCCAGAGACTGGGATTTCACAGAACCTTGAAGGGGAGGGGGGATGCATCAGGTGGTATCAGAGCCAAGATTTTCTAATTTCTATAGAAAAGAGTAGATAAAGAAAATACTCTAACACACACCATCGGGTGGTATCAGAGACAATATTTTATAATTTCTGTAGTAGAGAGTAGATAAAGAAAATACTCTGACACACACCATTAGGTTATATCGGAGCCAAGATTTTCTAATTTCTGTAGTAGAGATTAGATAAAGAAAATAATCTAACACATAGCATCAAGTGGTATGAAATCACATATTGTTTATTTTTGTAGCGGATAGAAGAAAAAGGATATACTCGGATACACACCATCGGGTGGTATCAGAGAAAAAAATTGATTTCTATATGCAACAAAGGTAATCAAAAGACCGATCCTTGCTTACAGACAACAGATGAAGGAGAGACAGTGAAAGGAGATGACCTGATAACATTAAGTGGTATCATAAACAAGAGTTTTCCTATAGACAATAGGTGAAAGGAGGGAAAAGTATTGACGCTTTGTGAGAATGTTGTTGCATGGATGCAACAACAAAAAATTGAATAGCGGGTGAGATGTGGAAGAATATGGAGATGCTCATAGATGTAGAGTAATCCATAGAATTTTGAGGAAGGCAGGTAAAAGGTGGAAATCGCTACTGAAGGCCATGAGCATGGTTGGAGAGGAGACTAGTAGAAGAAGAAAAATCCAGTTATGGATATGGAGTTCAATGAGATAAGAGCCAGAATGGAGAAGCTCACATTTAAAATGTAGAAGTATGCAAGAGCCCACCGAGTGTATGAATGGCCCATGAAGAAAAGAGTGAAATGGCCAGTAAAGGAATTGTTGGCCAAAGGACAATGAAGGCTGATGAGAAGGTGGTTGAGGCATAATGAAAACCTCAGGGACACAGAGGAGGAATTGATTCACATCTGCGAACCATAAACTGGGAGAAATATTAGCGATGAGGAGGAGAATAGATCAGATGAAGATCTCATAAACTACCAGGTGGGGGGGAATGGACTTTCAAGTTTCTAGGTAGGAAATGGAAAGAGACCAACTGGAGATCTTGAGTACTTCCAGGGGAGCTGTGTCAAAGGTTCATATTTCCAAGTGGGCAACGAGATGGGATTAGTTGATCTCATAGACTGCTAGGTGGGCAGGAAGAAAGAAATGAGATTGTTTGAAAGTCTCAGGAGATCAAGAGTGAGTTCATGTTAGCAAGGAGAATTGATAGATGGAGATTCATGTGGATTTGCAAACCATGTGAATGAATATGATGACAAGTTAAAAAATTTCACCATCCAAGAGTAGGATCAAAGGAGCATTCTGATTATTGGAGGGATAAATATATTCCTACCAAACAGCCAGGTAGAGGCCAATACACATGATGAAAGTGTAGCAGAAGAAGAAATACAACCAACATAAACTGCCAAAGAGGAAGAAATGGAGCAAACATTGATGCCTACCTTAGTAGAAGGAGATGAGCATTCAACATAATTACTCAAAATTTTCAGTGAGGAAGCTGAACATGAGATGATTATAGCATTGGAGCTTACAAAATAAGAGGAATAAAACAACATGGAATTTGTTGATCTGTATGAATAACTGGAAGACTTAGAGAGGAGGGTGATGGTGCAAATCTTGCAAATCTAATAAGCTAAGTTGGAGACATATAGAGGAGCATATCAGCCAGAGAAATTGTTGGAAGGAGTTGGAAACATGCCAGCACAAGAAGAATCCAAGCAACAACTTAGTGATGAGACTGCATGACTCAAATCTACAATAGAGTGGAAACTCAATTCCAAAAGGGGAGATAAAAATAGCATGGGAGATCGAGTAAATATCTGCATTGATAATAAGGAAGAGTTGTAGGATAGAAGACTGAATAAGAAGAGCCAACCACTGGAGGAGTTGGAAAGAGTAATAGAAGAGATCAGGAAGATGATGTTGAGGTCAATATAAGAATTCAACAGAGGAGAGTTGAACATAAGAGAGTCTTCCATAGCAACAGGAAAGAATCAGAAGAGGAAAAAGAAGAATCATGGAAGAATCAGAAGAATAAAAAGAAGTAGAAACAACAACATAGTTGGAGAGGAGAAAGAGGACAACTCCAGAAGAGAATTTGGGATCTAGGTGGATTTCAACACTAGAGAAGAGGAGTTCATGAGAGAGAGCTCATGTTTTTCCTAACAAGAGAGTATGATGCAAGAGCATCGCTCCACCTCAAAAAATGCACCAGCACATCAGCACACAAACGCACAATGGAGAAAGGGAGAGGCATTAAACCTCCCCTTTTTTTTTAAATTTGAAATAATCCTATATGGATTTTTGTGTTGCAAGGTTGTAAATGTCAGGCCATGCCTTTGTACATGTAGTGTTTGGATTTCATTTAAAAGGTTTCTTGTAGCAGGCCCAGATCATGGTCAGGTCTGGGTAAAAATTTATGAAAACTTCAATGTAATAGATGAGGTTAGGTGGGAGAGGACGAGCTCGAGGAGCCCCTCTTTTGTAAGGAGATATTGTATTAGATTTCATAAGGTAAATAGGCAGAGAATGATAGAGAGGTCTGGGTAGAGATCCCTGAGGATATAGAATAGTTATTTGAGAGAGAGCTTGAGAGAACTGGGACTTTGTTACAGTCCAATTTTGTAAACATCTGTATAGACACACAAAGATAATACAAAAGAAGTTTTTCCTACATATCGGGTGTTTATGTGTTTCATGAATGAATGTTGTAGATATATGATAAGATTTATTTACAGTAGGAATACAAATTTCATTTATCTTCATTGAGTCTTGTAATATCATTATAGATTCTTTAGGCTTTGCAAGGAGTGCACAACAAAGCATCAGAGGTTTTGTAGCCAGTGCAAGGAGTGTGCATCTAAACTCTGCGGGGTCAAAAAAGAACATGCTAGGAGGGCGCACCAGAGCGATCACAAGCTCAATAAGAACCTCAAGGTTACTGAATACCTTAGAGGGGCAACTATGCAAAAGAAGCACAGAGAAACAGAGTTATTGAATAATCTGTGAGGAGAAGCTATGCAAAGAGTGCATTGAGCAGGAGGAATCTGAGAGGGAGGGAAGTATTTCTTGTTCAAGAAATCCTTTGGATCTGATTTTGAAGAAATACCGAGAATGAAAGGTGTAAGTGGGGGATCAAAACCTTCGAGGAGGTCAATCTCAAAAGGGATAATGCAGATGTTGCGAAAGAGTTAGAATTATTTAAAGTTTGAAATCTCAAAGGAGGGATAACACTACAAGAGAGAAGAGAGAACAAGGGTTGGGTTTGCGGGAAGAAGTTCAAAGGTCGATAACTTTCGAAAATTGACAAAATATTCTAATTCAAGAGAAGGTGGAAGGTTAGGATGAGGAGCGACAAAAACCGTCTAATCAGCTGTGGAGAAGAACCAAGATTGTTAGATCTATGTCCAGGTAGAGGAGAAATGAGCGCAGGGGAAATAGATCTCATTCATCAAATATGAGCACATGGATCAACAACCATTGGATCCGGAGTAACGTGCATGGGTTTTAACTGTTTGGAGTGCATAACAGAGACGGTTTTTAAAAACCACGAAATCTCAACATCATTAGAATCGTCCATTGGAAGCGACACGTGGCGAGCGATCAGAATTTCACTTACTCGTAATTCAAAGAAGTCAAAGGGAAAATTCATGAACCTCGCGAAACACGAAATCGTGAAAATATCCCAGCCATTGATTGAGGAGAGATATGGACCGTTGATTATCTGGGGAGAATTTCAGCATTTCTAGGATCGAGAGAACGAAGGTGAAAAGTATTTTGACTTCATAATAGGAAAAATCCCGATGACATTTGGACCGTTAGATCCATAGGAGCGTGAAATGTCATATTTGGACACCCCAAAATATCGGAATTTTTAAAGTCGCGGATGTGAAGGAAGTTGTGAATTGAAAGTCACAAGTCGTGAAATCCCAATTCACAAAAGGAGAATCTAAGCCGTTGAATCTAGAAGGGATACATGTCAATAGGCAAATAGATCTAGAAGGAGGCGAAGGTTGAAGAGCTGAAATAGTCGAAGCCCAAAGAGCTGAAGATCTGAAAGACATCGATTTGTGAGGGGACACTTGTCACCAGATTGGGAGGTCCAGGGAAAGTTATGTTGGATTTTTAGTTTTGAGAACTAAAATAGTCGAAGACTGAAGCGTCGAAGAGC
>ML784716.1:514038-526858 GCA_009831015.1 Picea engelmannii | reverse complement strand
TTTGGTTCTTAGATTGTGGACTTGGAGATTGGGCCTCGGGCGCAATACTTTGAAATTTCTTATTAAATTAATCACCTTAGTTTTAAACCTTAAACTAAGGTTTCAAACTTTAATCTTAATAACATATATTTAAACCTTTAATTTAAAACATATAAAATAACTTAAAACATTAATAACCATAATTAAAACATAATTTCATAAATTAGCCAATATAAATTTATAAATTAAACATAAATTTATAAATTTAAAACATGTTTAAACATGTTTAACCTAATTCTTAAAACAATATATATATATATATATATTAAAATATATCTAAAGGTTAAGACCTAATATAATATAACATGTTTAACCTAATTTTTAGATTTATGATTAATTTTAATATAATAATTAAAATAACTAAATAAAAAAAATTTAAAAAAAAATAATTAAAATAGAATAATAAAAATAATACATAAAAAAAAACTAAAATCTGGCAGTGGGTCCTTGCATGAGGCCCACGTATTCCTCTCCCAGTTCTTACTACCCCAAAACCCTACACTCCTAACCCTAGCCCTGCAAGGTCATCCTTCCTCTCCTCATCCCACTATGCATAAATCACATGGCGATAGAGAACCCAAGCGTAGAGGAGGTACTGGTGTGGTCGCCTCTTTCGGCCTCCCCTTCTGTTATGACTCGACATTTGGTCTTGCCTTCGGTGCTGGAATGTTTCTTTTGGTTGTTTTGGATGGAATTGTTTGTTGTTGCAGGTGCTTGGCTGGTATCGTGTGGAAAGGAGTTGGCCTTGGTGAAGGCGCTATGCTTGTGGGAGAGGTCTCCATTTTGATTTTCTCTGTTTTTGTTGATAGTTTGGCCAAGTAGTTCAATGCCCTAGATTTAGCCTCTGGCCCGAAAGGGCATGGGTTCAAATCCCACCATTACCATAATGGTCCAACGCCTTAAACAAAGTTGTTTTGAGTGCAGTGTAGTCCTCTAATTAACATATTTGTGGCAGAAGAGGTTATATCTGCTTAGAATCTTCTCGATGAGAGGTCTTGGGCATTGATGTCACATTGGGAAAAAAAAATAGCCAATAGAGAAGCATATGCTCTCGTGGGATCGTCCCTTGTGGTTTGGTCTGGTGCACGGTACTCAGGCGCTCGGATACCCCCGTGGGTTCCTCCTCCCTGTGAATTGATGCATGGTGTTTGCTTGTGATGGGGCTAGCGCTTGTGCGTTTTCTGGGTTCTTGCAGGCTCCTCCCCGTGGCTTGGTGAATGGTCTGCGGATTTCACCTATTGTTTTTTATTTTTTGTTTATTAATAATTCTTTTTTTTGTGTGTGTGCATGTCCTGACGTTTTAGAGGGTGATTTAGATGGAAAATTCTTTTAATTCTTTATTGTTGTTTCCACAGAATTTGCTGCTGCCAGCGATGGCGTCCTCAAGGATTTCGTCCATGAAATAATATTTAAGGAATAATTTCTATATGGTATATTTTCAATCTATCTACTATCAGTTTTTGGTTTATTAGCTTTCAGGGATCTGGTTTATAAACTTTGATGTATGTTCTATGTTTACAACTTTACAGTTTTCTTTGCCTCTGTTTTGGTTGGTAAATTGCCTTATTGTCACCGGAGTGGGCCTACCTTCATATTAGATGTCATGACCGAGGGATGTCTATTCTGTCATATTCATCCAGGACTTGCACCTGGCCTTGTCCGTTGAGATCTGCCACATCCATGGGTTGTCAAGGTCTCCATGACTTCTACTTGATCTTGGATACAGTAGTTAACTTTGTTGGCCACATTGATGGGGCAACATATCTTCACAGAGTGTGTACTAGTAACCCAGGTCTCAACACTGAAAGTGCTTTGATTTAACCACTTGACCATAACCCGCTTGACAGTTATATTTTCCTATTTACATGAGCATATACCTATTTTGATTCTAATTTCTAAATGATGGATGTGTAATGGAGTGGAATTTTCTCTATTCTATTTTTGTCAAGATTTGAATATTTTATCTATTATTTAGTCTGCGAGTGTTTTTCCAAGTAGCGATCTCTTATCAGTATTTCCCATATTTTTACAACCAAACTCTAACCACCAGGTCACTACTAATTTATTCTAGGATTTCATTGATCGTTGTCAAATGGAAAGGATAATTAAACACAATTTTCCTCTAAAGTAATTATATATATATATATATATATATATATATCAATGTTTATTGTCTTTTGGGTTGTTGTAATACGATATCAACATGCCAATAACCCAGGTTCAAATCATAGAATACATAGATTCCCTAAGCATAATTTTCTTATAACCAATAAATCTTTAACATGACAAATGCCAAATGCATGAAATGTCCTCAAGGTGCTTGAGGTTTCTTACCCTAGTGGGCACATTTAAGTAATGAGTTTTGCAACTTGTAGCATGCTCCATAGGGTTCTACGAGTTCACCCATTCCAATTTAAGTTTTATAATTATTGAACTGGCTTGTTTCCACTCTACTTGTGGATGGCACCAAGTGTTTTTGAAAATGCCTCAACAAGTGGTAAGCGATGATAAGATTTGAGGCCAATTCAAACCAATGAATCTTGATATCTTATCAGAGTTAAATGATTAAGGAACAAATCGATTTGATCAAGTAGAATAGAATTCTTGTTGGGCTTGTTCTCCAAGTAAAATTTAATATATGGCATTTTCCTTTAAGTTAAATTTTCATCTGTGGAATATTGATTTGTTGTAAAATTTAGTGAAGTTGAATTGTTATACATGGAAAATCAACAAGTCTAATAGCTAGAGTGTACCTTATGTCCTCAAATTGGTTAGGGAAAATAGTTGAAGCTGAAGGCCTCACACAAGGTCTATAGTTAAACTTTAAACCCTTTTATCAAATTAAGTGAAGTCGTTGTAGCTTAAGAGAGCTTATTATGGCGAGATTATGTTGTAAAATAATCTAATTATCTTTGTTAAGTGGTTGTAGGTCTATTTTCACGGCTCCTTACTGCTACTGATTTTTTTTAGGGTTATTTCAAGATTTTATGGGTTATTTATGCTCATTATTTTATATTTATGTCTATATCTGTGTTAAAAATTTTCAGTATGTATATTTTATTTATATTTATATCTGTGTTAAAAAAAAATTGTGTGATTGGATTGCAGGTTAGGTGGAGCTGGAATTGGAACTTGGAGCTTGGTCCTCAGGCCCAAACTTCAAACTAAGGCTCTAATACCATGTGTAGTGACCTCAATTAATTAAGCCTAAAAATTTCATGCAATTAAACATAGAATTTTTTTGTTTTCATAAATAATTCATTAATCATCATATAAGCATATAATATTCAGCATAAATTAAATTTATCCATAGCATGAAAATAAATTACATAATCATCACATAACTCAACAAATTTAGAAATAAAAATACCTCTGCCTGATGCTAAAATTCCCGCTTATCTGGTTGTCTTCCTTGTTGCTCTGTCCAATCTCTACTTGATGATCTAACCAAACCCTGCCCAAAACTGACTAACCACCCAGCCAGCTAGGAGCAGCCTATCCAGCTCCCTAGCTCCAGGATTCCGTGAGGATTCCTGGCCCCCGAGCCAAAAACTCCCAAAACCAGAAAATATGCCAAACATAAAATACAATCCTCTCCTCCCAAATAATGCGTCCTCCCAAAATTTTCATAATGATCTCCCATAAACCTCTACCCAGTCATATCCCCCTCATTCACTTCCTCCTTCATCATTTAAGGCCACCCACCTTATCCCCCCATTTACTCCTTCTCCCCTGTCATACTTAAAGTCTTATATAAATAAATTAAAGTCCATTTACTAGCTTATCCCCTATCATATGTAAAGTCTTATCATAAATAAATTAAAGTTATTAAGCCTTGAATTCCTTATCCAAACCTTAAATGTGTTAAGTACTCAATTAATTAATTAATCAAAATAATTAATTAATTAATTAATTTTATTAATAGTTAATCATTACTTAAGTAATACACATTAAGACAGTTAATTACTTAATTAACTTTACTTGATAACCCTATGCAACTATTTAACTAGGGTTGTTACATACATCAACAAGAGTTTCAAACTTATCAAGAAGAAACTAACAAGGTGAAAACAAATTGTGTCCCAAAGAACGTTTTGACTCTTGAAAACTTATTTGATTTACAATCCAAGTTCAGGAGGCCAGCTAATACGAATACCAATAACTCCACTATGATACATTTCTTGGTCAATTTGGGAACATATGAGTAACCTAAATATGTTAACCTGGGTAGCTTCTATTCAGATTCATAAAATTACACATTCACATCATTATTCAAGAAGTATCGAGATGTGTTTTCCTAGACGTATGATGATTTGAAGACATATGATACATGGATTATACAACATGTGATCCCCATCAAACAAGGGATCAAGTTGTTCTAGCAAAAGCTTAGGAAGATACATCCAATTATCGAACCTCTAATACATAAAGAACTCAAGAATTTATTGGATGCCCAAATCATTTTCAAAGTGATACATTTGACTTGGGTCTCTAATATGGTTCCTGTAAGAAAAAAGTCAGGAGAAATAAGAATCTGTATATATTTTAGGAATCTCAATTGCATTTCTAACAAAGATAACTAACTAGTTCTCCCAATGGAACAAATCCTACAACTCATCTCCTAATCTCAATTATTCTCTCTATTAAACGAGTTTTCGGTATACAATCAGGTTCTTGTGGTAGAACCAAACCGATTAAAAACCACTTTCCAAAATAAATGGGGAACTTATGCTTATAGATGGATTTCATTTGGTCTAATGAATGCAGGAGATACCATTCATTGGGTGATGTACATTTATTTCAAAGTATTAATCGATCAAAGTGTGGTGGTTTACCTTGATGACGTCACTGTTTATTCTAAAAAAAGAGAATACCACCCAAAACATATGAGACAGATTTTTGAACGGTGCAGAAAATATGGGATTTTTGTTAATCCCAAGAAAACTATATTCTCTATTTCATAAGGTATTTTATTAGGACACGTTGTTTCTAAAAACAGATTTTCATTGTATCCAGAAAGAACCAAATCCATTCTTCAAATTTCTCCACCAAACAGTAAGAGGTCCATGTAATCATCCTTCGACATAATCAAATTTGTAAGAAGATTTCTTCAATATTTTGTTGAAATTGTGAAACCATTAAAAAATATGATTAAAAATGATGCACACTTCAAGTGGACACCGTTGGATAAGGAATCATTTGAAAACATTAACTCTTCATAGTCTTGATTTCTCCAAATATTTCCTCCTATGCACATTCACGTTCGATCACCCATTAGCAGCAACACTCACGCAAAATGATGAACACGGAGACGAATACCCCGTTATGTTTATGATAAATGGGTTACAAGGTGATGAACTAAATTATCCTTCGATGGACAAGAAATCCTTTGTTTTCCATAAATCCATCAAATAGTTCAGAGCTTATATCCTAAAAAATCATACTAAAGTCATCGTCCCACACCCAGAAGTAAGGTCCATGCTTGTTAAAAAAGAACTGGGTGAAAGAGGAGGAAATTGGATGACAACTCTACAAAAGTATGACCTTGAATTGAAACCAACCAATATTGTGAAAGGTCAAGGCTTGTGTAAATTAGTGACACAAGGAGCCGGCATTGAATAACAAAAGGAGGATGGTTGGAAAGATGACCCTACAATGTATACTCAACATGTTCCATATGTCCTAGTCATTGAAGGATCAGATTAAAATGATCTTAAATATTATATGGACCATATCAATGCTAAGAATAAAAGAGCGCTATGGATGAAATATTTATAGTATCAATTGTTACATGGTATATTTTTCAGAAATAATTATGATGGAGTGTTACTGAGATGCCTTGAAATAAAATATGTTGATAATGTCATGAAATATATGCACGATGGACTAAATGGTGGTGATTTTCCAGGAGACACAGTGGCACACAAAGTGATGAGAGAAATATACTACTATTCCACACTCTTCAAGGATGCTCATGCATACTCATGGAGCTACAAATCATGTCAAAACAATTTAGGGAGGGAATGTAAAGCTACTCTTCCTCTCTAACTTGTAGAAGTATAAGAACCCTTCAAGAAGTGGGGCCTAGATATCAATGGTAATATAAATCCTCATTCTTCCAAAAAACACAGGTATATTCTAACCAGTACCGATTATTTTACATGTTGGATTGAAGTAATACTTTTAGTCAAAGTGAATGTGGAAGTAGTAATGAATTTTCTCAAGCAACACATTATCATGAGGTTTGTAATTCCTATAACTTTATTATTTGATAATGCTAATTATTTCTCATCCTTGAAATTATCTGAGTTTGCATTGGAAAACAGGGATCATTTTAAAATACTCAGTCAATTACTATCCCTAATGAAATGTATTAGGATAATATACAAATAATTACATCATTTGTATCCTTAAATGAACTATGGTTGATCACTAGAAAAAATGGCACAATGCATTAAAAAATGCTCTCTAGGTGGATCATGTCACTCCCAAAGATTTCATCATAACTTCACCTTACTTTCTTATGTATGGGAAATAAGGTTTTCTACCCTCAAACATCTACCTATCTTCCCTCCAACTTACACAACAATTGAGACAGAGAATTCCCTTTCATACAAAGTCATATCGATACCTTGTTGAACCTTGAGGAAATACATGACACAAAAAAAGAAATTTTGAAGCTCACCAACAAACAGTAAAACGTTGGTTTGATAAGAAATATGCACATGATAAAGAGTTCCAAGTTGGGGTCTTAGTTCTAAAATGGTACAAGCCACATGAAGATAAAGGGAAACATTTAAAATTCAAACAACTTTGGCTAGGTCCCTATCTCATTAAAGAAAATATTGGCCAAGGAACTTTTCGATTACAGAACCTTCAATGGAAAATTAAGTCTCTCCCTGTTAATGGACAAATCCTCAAACACTACATCAATTAGCCATTAATGTTGTTGATCACTTGTACATAAATAAATCCTGGTTCTATTTTTTCAGTTGTTTTTCTTTAGTTAAGTTGGTTTTATTAATCCTTTTGATTGATAGCATTTTTATTCATCCTTTTTAATGGATACCTTTGTGATTTTGGAGTTCTCACAACTTATCACAAGTCACATGTCTAAACGTAGCACATATGGTGTAGATAGCCTAAACATATATGTAATACGAATTCAAATTTGCATATCTCCCCAGACATGTAATCCCTTTACACACTATCACAAGTCAAGATATGGTGGAGGAACATAGCTTATCAATACAAAGAGACAATAGGAAAACAAAGAGCCAAGAGACTTCACTAAACAACATATTGCCATGTTATATGATCTAAACAAAAATGATCTAGATGAAATATTCATAGTATACTAGGAATCATGACTCATGAAGTTTTATCATCCATAATCAAGTTAGAATATATCACCATTATAGGTTCCATCCCTATTACCCTTAAAGGTTAACTAGAATCCCCATATCCCTTTATCTCTCTAGACAAAAGAGAATCAAATATTATAAAAGGTAACATCTTGGGGAAAGGATTTCCAAGTCACATGGGACATGCAAGTATCTATGTCAGAGCTATGGATGCTTGTTGGTAGAAGAGAGACACCAGATAAATGCATGATGACTTGTACTCTCAACATTCTTGATGTTTCATTTCTCTTATACTACCTACATCTTCCTTTCTATCCATTTACCATTTGATGAGATATCAATTTGAAATCAATATGTTAATTAGAATAGGTCTCACTCGTCTTTGAAACACCTTAGTCTTTTCAATATGCAAGTTATGGGACCTATATTTTCTCTCTTTTTATTTTTTATGATGGAGCACCCTTCCTAAATTGTGTGTAAACATCATCTTCCAGAGATCCAAGGCTTCACCCAGTGTTTTTCCATTTGTTGTGACATGCAATACAACCCTCCATTTTTCATTTGATCTTGCTTACCTCTGTAAAAACATGGAGTCCTTTGGTTTTTAAGACTAAGAGAAAGACTCGTAAGTATCCCTCTCCACCTCAAGATACTTAGAAGACTTATTTTTTTTACTTGAAAAAATCATCAAGTCTCGGTGTTGAAATCCAAATATGAAATTGAAAAAATCCCTTCTAACTTCTCTAAACAATTCGGAAGAGTTTGTTCGAATAGTTCAAAGGAGTTCCTTCTAACTTATTCGAATAGTTTGGAGAAGTTACCTTCTTCTGCCCCAATAGGTAGTTATATCACACAAGATAGAGGAAAATCCTCTGATGTGTTTGGAGGAGTTACTCTGTTTGATTATAATATCATTGGCGAAATTCATCTTTGACCCTCTGATAAATAGAACGGGGGTCATGTTAGTGTTATCCAACTATGAGTAATTGAGAAAAGAGTCTCTAGGTCAAAACACACTAACCTATTTTGTTGAAGCTACGACCTATCCATACTCACCACATGGCATCAAGTTCCAGGTAAGGACATCTTGCCTCTTCCTTATTTAAGGTTAGGGTTAAGTCTTTGATCAATTTTTGAGATTTTGGTTTGTTCAAATCTCTAGTTGGATAGTTTTTTCTTTTCCCCTTCTGTCGTCCTACCTTTCACTAATATTTAAATAGTGTATGGTCAACCCTTTTCTTTTCAACAACCCTTCTTTTCTTCCCTGAAATAAATCTATTCAAGCCTTAAGACTTGATCTGAGGACATAGTCTTATATTTGAAAGGTTCTAGGGATTTTGAAACCTCTAAATCCTTTTCTTTCTCTCCCTAAGAATCACCATTTTGCACTCGCATAAAATACCTAGTTTTAAAGGACCAAACTCTTTTAAACTATCTCCTCCAAACACATTGGAGGTATTATTACTAACTCCTACGATGCATTTAGGAGAGTTGAAGTCTTTTCCTCCGATCAACTCAAAGTACTTGGAAATAACTCGTCCGAAAAAATCAGAGGAGTTACTCTAAAATCCTCTAACATTCAGAGGAGTTACTTTCAAGTTATGTGATCCTATGGGAAATCCCACTRATAACTGATCAAAAGAGTTAGGATCAACTCTTCTGACCTCATCGGAGGAATTCTTWCTAACTCCTCTAATGTGATCRAAGGAGTTGTCCTTAAATATTMTGATCGCCACTTTTTCAATATTTTTCCACTTCATCAGAGAAGTTAATGATAACTTCTTCGATTAGTATCAAAGAAGTTAGTTCCTTTCCCTCCAATTTTGATTTCCAGGCTTGACATCTAGCCTTTCGCCTCCATTCATTTTTMAATATTATTAAGCATGGTTTACTTTGAATCTTTTAGCTGCACTTGAACTTGTACTTCACATATTGTTATKGTGTTCTAATATTATATTTTTGGTAGGTACAAACATGTCACCTAGAAAGAATATGTCSAGTAAAGTGTCTAGAAYTGACCCCTATGGAAGCTCCCAACAAGAAGAAGGGGTTGAAATAGTTGGGGCTATATATTAYGATATGACCGAACTTCTAGAAAAATATGGAGAAACTTTGAAATGGGGGGAAGTGTATTACATGTTTAAGAAGACAAATTTATCTACAGAAGTTGAAGAGACAAATGAACTCCAGGAATTCAATAATATCAAAAAATCATAAATATTCACGGTGGCAACACACCCAACGTTCTTCCCCCATGTAGATGCCATTTCATAGATTTTGAAGAACATCGATATAAATAATCGATATGTATGAATTCCTGAAAGGAATCTATTGCTTTGTTTCGACCCAAATTTCTAGCTAAATGCTATCACATTGAAGAAGTAAATAAGATATTATATAGGAAGATCCTTAGTGAATTCAAATATACACCAAAAGACTTGTTTCCTAAATGGTACAAAGAGGAAAATAAATTTAAATACATGACTAAGATTCAGTACCCCACGACTAACCTAAGAAGGCCCAATCAATATTTGGTGGACATGCTATGCAGGATATACAGAGAGAGATAAAAATCAATTCTCCTTATCATTTATTCCCTTGATCTATTTTTATGCATAAGTAGGTGTTTCATTTAATTGGGAATATATATTATCTTAAAATATCATTGTTTCCATCTCTACAGTAACAAAACCACGACCAGAAACTTTTCCCATTTTCCATATGTCCTCGTACCTCTTGGAAATAATGTGCACAACCCACAGGTATCTGAACATGGGGTGGAGTTTCTTTCCAACCGATGTCTCGATCCACATCTATTGCAAATTTATCTAGGAGCACAAATATCATATTGAATACCAAATAATTTTCTAGCACTTCCTTGCTCCTTTATATGAACTTATCTTTTGCATCACTCCTCGTTGCATGATAGACAAAGACATAGAGGTCATAAGAAGATGGATGAAACTTTTTGAGGATGGACTAGTGAGATCCTCTGTTGAACATGGTGAGCTCCTGGGTAAGTCTTAATCTTATGTATGAAAATATGAGGGTCTATTATAGGAATTTTTTTCATAAGACTAGGAAAAAATATCATGAAACTATTTGAATAGGGAAATGTAACATTCAATATATTGAGGGGAACAAGTTTCACCTATCTATTTTGTGCTCTGCAACCCCATGTTTGAATGAAATGTCAATATAAATGGTTTTTGAAATGATACCCAGGTCTCCTTCATATAACGTGGAATGTGAAGTGGAAGGAAATTGGTATTGGTTTATGACGTGGGTTGAAGTGAGGGTTTGGATGTGTTTCTACACCTTTTCCTAATCGAGAAGGAAATATGATCGATGGTGTGAATATTTCCATGCAATATATCCTAATGTAATGACTTCCATGATGGCCTCATATAAAGATAATACATCATCTATAAGGGCATGTGAAGTGGATGGAGGTTTATCCCAATAAGGCAAGGAGAACTGATCTAGTTCCTCATCCAGTAGGAGACTAGTGTCTATTGGAGATAATTCACACACACCTAGGATTTATTTTTCCTAAGATTTTCCCTATGTTTATTAGTCATTATTCAGTCTCCTATAGTTTAGGGATAATATTCCTTTTCCTACATTCTAAGAGAATATTATTTTCAATTCACACTTCAGATTGATCAGTTGAGTGAAGTTTTAATGCCACATTGGTTTCATCACCTTGAAACATTTATATCATCACATAATAATGCACATTCTCCTTGGTATTAACACCAGACTAGCGCATTACTCGTGATTCCCTGATCTCCTCCTCACTTCACTATGTTTTAGTCAGTTAAATGAAGACTGAGAGACTAGTTAACTTAGACTAGGTGGCAGTTTATTCCCATAACTTTCAATGTGTGTCTATATCAGTCTAGACCACCACTATGGTGCATTKTCTTCACCTCCAATGCACATTAGTTTATTTATACATAGCATATAATGTGTAAATTATCATTCATTCATTTGGTTAATGCAAATTATTTGATTCTCACTCTCTTGTTTTCTTTTCTTTGCAAACTATGTATGATTTCTTTCTAGATAAATATTATATGTGCAATTTCATACACATTTACATGGTATCATACTTGACGGATTACTAGGAAAAAGACACAACAGTTTCTTTTTGCAGGTACTGAAGATTAAAGATGGAGGGAAAAATGGAATTTCCAAAAGAATTTATTCTTACACCATACAATTTATTTGAATGGAAGGACAAAACGATAATGCATCTTCAAAGAAGAGGATTATATAGGTTAACCATGGACACAAATACCAAAACCACATTAGCCATAGAAAAATGAAAGTATCATAATTGGATGGATGGAGCGTTTGAAACTATTTGCAGTCTTATTTCTCCTAATCTCCTCTTTCACATATCTTCCTGTAAAACCCCCAAWGAAGTTTGGACCACCATGGAARGAATTTTTGGAAAAMAAGATGAGATGAGGCGACATATACTCAAGGTGTAATTTCTCACTTTGGATCCAAAAACCTTCGACAATCTCCAAGATTTATTTACCAAGTATAAGGATTTGTTGTCACAACTCAAGCCTTGCAAGGTTGATAAATATAAGGAGGATAAGCAAATGGTTCTTATGATAATATCCAAACTTGGTCCAGAATACTTAGTGTTTGTTTCCACATTTAATTCATTTAGGATCACCTCTGGAGCTACCTAGAAAATTCCTTCTCTTGAGGTATTTATTGATTCTCTTACGAAAGAGAAAAACAAGCTCACCGACATGGGAAAAATCAAAGTTCCAAAGGTGCATGAATTTGTTGTGCAAGATGGTACAAGTCACCAAAATCATAAATTCAAAAACCAAGACAAAAGTAAGGCACATTCAAATCCAAAGAAGGAAGAGTACTC
Organism: Picea engelmannii; assembly: GCA_009831015.1. NCBI lineage: Eukaryota > Viridiplantae > Streptophyta > Pinopsida > Pinales > Pinaceae > Picea > Picea engelmannii. Next base: position 514,555 of record ML784716.1, on the reverse strand, counting down.
AAAATTGTTCAACAATTCCTCCGTATCCAAAGGTGGAAAGGGAAGAAAAGAGGAGAAATGCACTTACTAACATAAAATATTCCATTCATAATATACATGTATGAAGAAACAGATATATCAAATGGCCCAAATAATCCAACAAAACAACCTTGGAGATCGCATCCTCGAGGGTTCCAAGAAGAATAAAAAAGAAGATCAAACTCCGAAAAAAGGTAATTGTATCCATGCTTTGATTACTATCGACTCCTCTCCCAATGCTTGGATTGTAGATTTAGGAGCATCACACCAAATGAAAGAAACAAAATAAGTTTACTCTTCATTGGACCCATGAAAATATCCTCCTATTCTGATGGGGGACAAATCTCAGGTCTAGGTCACTGACAAAGGGAGAATTGAACTCACAAACATAATCTTTGAGAATGTGTTACATATTCCCAAACTCTTCGTCAATATTCTTTCTATGTATCGAATGACAAAATATAGCACTGGAAAAATTTTGGATTACTGAGAGGGGGGG
>ML784716.1:458315-478110 GCA_009831015.1 Picea engelmannii | reverse complement strand
TTTAAAGTTCATTCAGAGAATCAAAGCGGTGCAGCAGGAAGTTCAAGAACAGTTGGAGAAGAGCCAGGCAAAATACAAGGCCAGGCATGACAAGCATCGAGTTGATAATCAATTCCAGGTTGGAGACCAAGTCTGGTTACATATCACCAAAGAACGAATGAAAGGTGAAGGTAAAAAGATTAAGCCTATAAAGTTTGGTCCTTTTGAGATCTTGGAAAAGATTGGTACTAATGCTTTTCGCTTGAATTTACCTCCATACATGCAAATCTATTCAGTTGTCAATGTTGAGAATCTTAAATTGTATGAGCTTCCTATGATCATGGATGAGGAAACTAACATGCAGATTCCTTCAGTTGATGATATGGCACCTGAATATATGAATGAGTTGCAGGATGATGTCATTCTTGACAGAAATGTAAGGACTTCATGAAGGGGGAATATTGAGTACTTTCGAGTGGGGCTTAAAGGTATGCATCCTAGCAAAGCAAGATGGATGGAGATTGGAAAAGTGAGGGAGTTGTACCCTCACTTACTTGTAGAGTGATTCAGGATTTTGGAGGTCCAAAAGCTCTCCAATGGGGAGGAATGATCCAGGGGTCATTCGTCATAAAAGTTACACTGATCCAAATAAAGGAGAAAAATGGTACAATGGCAGTGAAGTGGCAATGCATACATGGTTTTATTAAAGCTATTGGTTATGGTTTAAAAAACATATAAAATCAAAGCTTAGCTTTATACCATGGTTCGGGGTATAAAGGGATGAGTAAAAAAAGTTAGACTTAACCATATACTATTCTATGTCACATGGAGCAAAATAACTAGACTTAGTATATGTTTTCAACACATCCAATGTATAGCTAAACGATTCATTGCAACGTCGACGACATTTGTAACATGGGGTGCGCAGTTAGTGGCATAGTCATTGCATGGTGCGGTAACATTCCATAATCATTTAGAGTTGGGTGCACAGTTTCTTCAAACGGTTAGTTGTAACATTGGGCGGTTGCAACATTTGGTGGATGGTTTGGTGCACAGTTTATCTAGCGGTTATACCATTCGGTGCAACGTTTGATTTAGTGGATCACATATATAGAAAAGTTATAATATGGTTCAATGAATGGCGAATATAACATTTGGTACAGCTGTTGAAATGTTTTGGTGGGCGAGTTGAACCCGTGATCGATCCTGATCAGCATGATACTAGCCACTAAATCTGGAGTTTCAGCCATATTTAGAACTCAACATTTTATCCTTTTGTTATCAAAAATCTAGCAGAGATGAAATCAAACGCACCAAAGTCGAGATTGAACTCTCGACCTGAAACTTTATAACCAAGGGTTTCAGCCAATGCGAGGGACAAAGACAGAGGAAGGAGGAGATTTTTGTTGTAATTTGTCCAACATTCCGTTTGTACAGCTGCTGAATTTGTTTTTACAGAGATGGGGAACATAAGAGAGCGTTTTTTCTGCAAACTATTCAAATGTTGTTTCTTTCTGAAGTCGACCATTCTCTGTATTAATTGGTTTCTTTGTCTTTTGAAGGCCATTTTGTAATTTTCAGAGAGGAGGTCTTGAAGGCTTTTGTACACCATATTGTTATGTTGCCGAAGTTGATGTTCAGAGATTCCAGAAATATTTTGTACCATTTTAAAAGCCATTAATTGGATCGGTACCCAATGGAGAGGGACCCGGAGACGTAGCCCAGTGAAGGGGGTGAACTCCGTTAACAACTTCTGCGTTTGTGACTGTCTTTTGCTGTTCTCGTTTTCTGTTTCTCATTCCTGTTACAATTTTGTTGTTCATTTCTGTGTTTTTTTTAAGCATTCAATTGATGATTAATGTTGTTCCAGGAATTAAGTAAAACTGATAAATGCATTCTTTTAAACTTTTAATGCACACAAGTTGAGATCCGACATATCATATATGCTGGACTCTGAACCTTCTTTGACTTGGAAAATTTCTCATCTTCATCTTCATTCTTGATGACCAACTGAAACTGAGAAGGAACTCAGTTTCTCTCTAGTTACTCCCTTTGTTGACATGTTTGCAGGATTTTGGCTAGTGTGTATCTTTTCCAACTTCAAATGTCCATCTTCCAAGGAGGATCGTATGAAGCGGTACCTCAACTGTATATGACTAGTCTTTGAATGGAAGGTTGAGTTCTTTGCAAGATGAATTACACTCTCACTGTCACAATACAACTTGCTATTCTCCTTCTTCTTTCCCAATTCCTCCATAAACCTTTGTAACCAAATCATTTATTTACTAGCCCCTGTAGCAGCAACATACTCTGCCTCTATTGTTGAAAGTGAAACAACCTTTTGTAGTTTCAAAATCTAACTTACTGTTGTTCCACCTATAGTAAAAAMATACCCTATGGTGCTCCTCCTCCCGCCTTTATCACCTGCCATATATTAATCAACATATCCCTGYAGAAAAGTGTATGAACTTCCAAAACATAATGCATGAGTAGTCGTACCTCTCAAATACTTGAGAACCCACTTTACTGCCTCCCAATGTTCTTTACCTGGATTGTTCATATACTTKCTCACAACTCCCACTGCATATGCAATATCTRGTCTTGTGCAAACCATTGCATACATCAAGCTGYCAACTGTTGATGAATAAGGGACCCTGGACATGTATTCTATCTCCTCCTATGTCTTGGGACACATTTCCTTATTTAATTTTAAATGGTTGGCCAAAGGTGTACTAACTGGTTTTTCATTCTGCATTCTAAACCTCTCCAACACCTTCTCTGTGTACTCACCCTGAGACAATGTCAATTTGCAATTKTTTTTGTCTCTTGTTATTCTCATGCCAAGGATTTTCTTTGCAGCACCCAAATCCTTCATCGCAAATGAATTGGCTAATTTCTTATTGATCACATTTATATCCTTCATATTAAACCCTGAAACAAGCATGTCATCTACATACAATAGCAAGATAATATAGCTTCCATTTTCTATCCTTTTAAAATAAACATAGTGATTAGAATGACATCTACTATATTCTTGTTCTGTTATAAACCTGACAAACTTCAAACACCACTACCTTGGATATTTCTTTATACCATACAAGCTGTTCTTCAACCAACATACCAAATTATCCTTCCCTTTGATCTCATACCCCTGTGGTTGCAGCATATAAATGTCTTCCTCCAAATCCCCACGGAGAAAAGTTCTTTTTACATCTAACTATTCATGATGCAAATCTTCTACTACCACAAGACTTAAAATAGTCCTAATTGAATTCATTTTAACAATAGGAGAAAATATTTCATCAAAATCTATACCTTTCTTTTGTGAAAACCCCTTTACAACAAGTCTAGCCTTGTACCACTTTTCTCCTCTATCTTCTTCCTTCAACATATAAACCCATTTATTCTGCAATGTTGTAGGAAACTGAACCAAGTCCCAAGTCCAGTTATTTACCAAGGAATCCATCTCCTCCTTCATGTCTTTCTCCCACTTCTTTTGGTGTCTACCTGCATTTCCTCTTCATAACATTCTGGTTCACCAGAATCAGTCAACAATAAATAATACAATGAAGGAGAGTATTGTTCAAGGGGTATACTTAACCTGGTAGATATTCTATCCAAACTTGTAGGGGTTTGAGGTATCTGTTGCTCCTGTTTTTATACATTTTGATTTTCTGGTTCCTTTGGAATTTCTTTTTCAGTGATCTCATCACTGTGTATTCATGTTTTTCTTTTTCCTGTTTATTTCCCTGCAACTGTTCTTTGTACATGACCTTCTCATTGAATATGACATATTTACTCCTAATGATTTTGTCATTTTCATAATCCCATAAGGGATAACCAAAATGATTAACACCATATCCAATAAAGGTACACTTCTTGGATTTTTCCTCAAGCTTTTCTCTATTTTCTTTATCAATATGGACAAATGCTTCACAACCGAAAGTTTTCAAAAAAGAATAGTTTAACTTTTTTCCTGTCCATTCCTCCTATGGAATTATACCATCCAAAGAGCTTGAAGGTCCTCTATTTATTAAGTAAACAACAATATCTACAACATCTTCCCAGAACTGTAAGGGAAAATCAATATGCAATCTCATACTCCTTGCATGTTCCATGATTGTCCTTTTCATCCTTTCTGACACACCATTTTCTTGTGGTGTTATTGGAACTGTCTTCTCTCTATGAATCCCATTGTATGAACAGTAATCATCAAACTCCTTGCTGCAATATTCACCTCCATTATCTGATATGAGACACTTCAAACATTTTCCTGTCTCATTCTCAACTAAATCTTTCCATTTCTTAAAAGTATAAAAAATGGCAGAGTTTTGTCGAATGCAATAAACCCAAGTTTTTCTAGTTGCATCATCAATAAAAGTAACATAATAATGAGAGCCACTAAGATATGATACCTGAACTAGTCCCCATGCATCTGTATGCACAATCTCTAACCTTTCATTCTTCTTTTCTTTTTCAACTCTGAGAAATCTTACTCTCTTCTGTTTTAAATAAACACAATTCTCACAGAAGTCCAAATCAATTTGTTTAAGATCTGGAAGCAAATTTATTTTGTGAAGTATCTGCATACCATTCTCACTCATGTGTCCCAGCCTATGATTCCACAATGTTGTATCAACTCCTATAAAAGATAAAGATATAGAAGATTCAGTATTACCAGTGCATAAATACAATGTACCTATGTTTTCTCCTTTTACTATCACCAATGATCCTTTCATGACCTTCCATCTCTTATCTGTAAATATGGATATACAACCTTCACTTGCTAACTTCCCTGTTGAAATTAGATTTTTCCTTAAATTTGGAACATGTCTTACCTCTTTCAACAACCATTGGTTTCCATTGCGTTGCTTTATTTTTACCTTTCCCATTCCAACAATTTTGCATGGTGCATCATCACCCAAATGAACCTGTCCAAAATCACCTTGAACATAATNTAGAAAATGTTTCCTATGGGGTGTGGCATGAAATGAAGCCCCTGAATCCACTACCCAAGACTCAGAAATATTATCTACAGAAAGAAACAAAGAATCTTCTAACACATCACCTATTACATTTTCTTCCTAATTTATCTCACATTGTCCATCTCTTTGTTTCTTTGGAGATTTGCAGTCTTTCTTTAGATGTCCTTTCTTCCCACAATTCCAACACTTTATCTTTCCAAGTCTAGATTAGGATATGCACTTCCTATAATTCTTATGGTTTCCTGAGCCCTTTCCTCTATCCTTTTGTCTTCCCTTGTTGTCCATGTTCAATGCATTACTTGATGTCTCACCTGTTATTTTCCGTCGCATTTCCTCACTAAGGATAACACCAACAAATTCATCAAATTTTAAAGTATTTGAACCATAGACCAAGTTACTTACATCCATGACCAAGCCGTTCCATCTTTTTGGCAATGAGCACAATATTAGAAGAGCCCTAACCTCATCATCAAAGTCCACTTTTACAGAACTTAGTTGATTAGTAACCATATTAAATTCATTTAAATGATCTACAACAGACCCACCTTTTGACATCTTCATACTAAATAATCTCTTCATTGGAAATACATTATTAGACACCGAGATTTTTTCATACAGTTTAGCCAATGTGTCCATAAGATCCTTCATTGTCTTTTCTTTAGAAATATTGAAAGCCACTGACGCTGCCAAGCTCAGTGGTATCATTCCTAGAGAATTTCTATCAAGAATCTCCCATTCTTCATCCTTCATGGTCGTCAACTTCTTTTCTACTATGCCCAATCGTAGGAATAGATCCTTATGATATAAATAATATTCCATCTACATCTTCCATAACTGGTAGTTTTGGCCATTAAATTTCTTGACCCTAAAATTTCCATCTTCTGACATTGCTCCGACTGGAACCAGGAACCCTCTTTTCCTGCGAGTTACCTTTTTCTCTGATAGTAGTTGTTAGAAAAACAGGACCATGGAGAAATAAAATAAAACAAATATAGAAATAAAACACAGAAGATACACAATACAATAGAGACACATATTTACGTGGTTCACCCAGTGTGGACTACATCCACCAGAGAAATTTCCAGGTCCTTCCTTTATTATTATCCAACATATGAAGGGATACAACCTACAACAAACCTGATGTAACTTCCACTTATTTCTCTCACAGTCTCTCGTCTCTGAATACAATATTTTCTATGATACACAACCGCAATACATTTCTCTCATAAGAGAGGGTTGCCTTCTAGGGAAAAAAACCCTAACATAATTTATACCATTAGATCTGCGACCTTCTAATGAACGGTCCAGATTTACAATGAAATTACAATATACTTTTACAGGTTATTTTTTCCTTCAGGGGCTTGCTTTCCCTCGAACCCCCCAGCCGAGGGGATACGCCCCCCCAAACCCCACAGAGGGGGTACCCCCCCTCTGCACTCCCCCGCATGGAAGAGTGTACATACTTCTTGGGTGTAAAGTCTTCATGGGGTATAAACATGGATGAAAGAAAGGACCTCTAAATCAGGAATATAATCAGGCTCCAGAACCAACAATTGGTATCAAGTTTATTAAGAATTATTATTGTTGTGGGATTGAGAGAGTAATATTGTAAGATAGAGAAGTGTTGAGTATGAGAGCATTTTGTATTGTAATATCTTCATATGGGTGTTAAGATCAAGTCCTATAGCTGGGTGCACATGAAGGGGAGAAATAAAGAAGAAGAGAGAAGATCTTCTAGCTAAGTGCGCAGATCAGAACTGTGTGCTTTAGCTTAATATATTATAGCACAATTCTGTGGATGTAGGTCTAGAGAGAGGGTGAACCACATATATTTTGTGTTGTGTGTGATTGGTATTTTGTATATGTCATTTATATATTTTTATTGCATTGTTGTGGTAGATCTGATAGATGTATGGAGTAGATCTAAGATGATAAGAGGTATGGGCATGTTGTATTGTTTTGGTTCTGGATCCACTTGATATTCCCTTTGGTTGTAGACATCTTTGTCCTGAATGCCCCCTCATAACTAATTTGGGTGAGACTGCATATGATTCACAGGTGTTGCCGAAAGGGCCATTAGTTAGGGCTTGTTGGTGCACTCTCTGAGCTGAACCCTGGGTCTGCCCCTGTGCCAACAATGGTACAAAATATATGCATGTTAAGACAAGCAACTATGATTTGAAATGCTAGTAGGTGTGAGAGACATGACTCACTTTTTTCTATGTCAAAGGAAACAATGTTTGACTCTGAAGGGTCAATTCCATTTATGGACGATAATAAGGCTTTCCTCTGTGAAGGAAAAATATATAATATTTTGAGTGCGGACATGGCACATGGTGCCTGTGGGATATCTTCCATTGTACTGCAATGTTGAGTTTCTCAGGAAATTGGGTTATGGGTAGTTCATCGAAGAACCCATTTTGGAGGGAAGATTGCAGGTTTTAAAGGTGGTTTCTCTAATGTGAGAGGGCCATTATATGGTGAATTCAATGAAGGGTACTTAGATGAAGGTTCCCCCTCGAGAGTGTCACATTTATTTTCTTTGGTGGATAGTGCCACCCTATATTTGACCATCATAACGTTTGTAGTTGAGGGTCCTTCATTTCGCTCGGTTGGGGGTGCAAGGTCTTGTACAACCATTCCTTGTTGTTGGCGGGGGGGATTGGTTAATACCACCAGTTGGGAAATATATTCCTCTCACTCAAGATATTGATGGAACTCGATAAGGAAAGGGATGTATTTGGTAAACTGGTCCTCCTTACACACCATACAATGATATTTTACCTTTCTTTTGTTTTCTCCCCCAACATTGGGGTCTTGGGTTTTCTAGCCTATCTATTCCAAATAATTTTTGTTTTTCTTATTGTTATTATTTTTCCTCTTACTTCTAGATTGTTTATGGTTCTTCATTTTTTATTATTGTACTGTGTTTAACTTAGATTTCTTAGAAGGGGTGGGAGTTGAATTGGTTGTGGGTGTATAAGAGGTGGGATTGATAGTTACGGTCAATTGACTAAGCTTCCTGGTCAACTTGCCAACTGTGGTGGAAGAGACAAGACAAACCACACCATCAACATGGGGTCCAAGAATTGGTCGAGGAGTATCCTTCGATGGTAGGGGATCATGGGGAATGAGTTCGTATAATGTGTATGTCTATGAATAAGTCAAATCTAAGTGTTGGGCATGAAAAATAGAATATTCCTCGGTTATGGCTCCATACATGGAAACATATTCAATGATGGGAGGAAATGATTATTTTTTTAAATAATCAACCAAGAGATAATCTAGGATTGGGACTTTAATGTGTCTTCTTCATCGCCTCCATTAGTGAATGTGGTCGGAGAAATGTGTGGTGGTGTTCTAACATAATGAGGTTAGAAGCTATATCCTTGTTTTGTATTGGATGGGTAATTGGAAATGGGTCAAAAAATATATTTCCAAAGTGTTAAAGTTGTTAGTAGTTGGTATCTCAATGAATCAATTTGAATCATTTCCAGTTAAGGTACGAGGAAAAATACATAAATGAATGTTTTCATCCAACAAAGAGTTGGAGATGCACCATAAATGATAAGTGGCAATGTGTGTGGTGGGATTTTCTCCCATCTTTCCATCAAATTTTGGGATTTCTACTGGATTTTTTATTGCAACAACTCACAAAGTAGGATTATGCATTATGGGATTGTTCATGAGTCTAGATAAATAGAGTAGCTTTAAAGTATCCAAAAATGGAAATTGAGTGTTCGTGAATGGATTTTGGTCTAAAGGTATTGGCATGTTGAGACTAGAAGGACAGTATGTCCCTCCCATATACTGAATAATAATAGGAAAATAACCCCCTTGATAAGGATTTTGTATATGTATATAACCACCTTCCTAGTAGAATTTTCCCTTTGGCATATAAGTACCCCCTTTTTGAGGATTTTTTGGGATATTGATGCCCACAAACAAAGGATAATTATCAGGGATGTTAGTGCTTCTCAGAAAGGGTACGTTGCAGGGGGAATTACTACTCCTAGGTAGTGGTGGGTTCCCTATAATAAGAGGATTTTTGCTTCCAAGGAAGGAAGGGATTCCAGGGGTATTTTTGTGCCCAACATTAGGGGTAGATCAAGGGATGTTGTTTCCCCTAGGAAGGGAGTACCCCAAGGGAAGACAAAACCACTCACTAGGTTAGCCACATATCTTTTTCCTATTTTGGCTTGTGATCTAGAGGTAGGATTTTGACTAATGCTAAGATGGGCATTGGATGAAATTGGATGGAATATGGGATAACTCCAAAGAGAAAATGGTGCATGGGGTGGCGTAAAGAGTGTATTTTCTGTGTTAGTTGTTGATGATACGGGTGGGGTTCTCACTCCACCCAATGATGATAACAATGGGTTTCCTATTCTGCTAAGTGATGATATAAGTGGATTCCCTACTCCACTAGTTAATGGCACAAGAAGATTTATGGGGGTACCACTTAATATGGTTAAAACTATGGGAGAATTAATTAGAGCGGTAGAGGTATCATCACCACTCGAGATGAGTGTAATAAATTTTTAAAAAGGATCATTATTAGAATTATATTTCTTCCCTAGGAGGTGGTGGAAAGCATCAGATAGAGGAGATTTGGAAGGAGGGTTAAGATGACTTTCACTTATAGTTACAACTCCATATGGATTGTCTCTTATTACAGGATTGTCCACATCAGTAGTATTTGTTTCTTAGAATGTTGAAATAATTCATTGTATGAAAAATGGTTGAAGGTCTTCGTAGTTGAGTATGGACAACTGAGTGACAGTTTGAGAACAATGACAGGGTAGATTTCAAAAAAAACTTGGGGGGGCTTCCCAACTCAGGTCGAGGACGAGGATGAGCGATCGGTCATAAAAAAACTAGTCATTCATCTTGATAGGATATTTCCAGGAAAAACTTGACAATTCTTCTAGAATGATGATGGGTTTTATTACCAAAACATTTCTCACCACAAACACAAACAATGGATGAAGAAACAATCAGCACAAGAAAAAAATACTACCAATAATTATGGAAGGATTACACTCAGTCTGGAAAAATAAGAACAAAACTATACAAAATTGGTTCTGAAGATCCATGTGTATTCAACACTTTCAGTGAAATCACATCAGAATGGTATTAGATGACGTACAATGTGAACTGTGCACAAAACACGCGACTAACAGAAGGAAAACCTGCGCAGATGCACAAACAATACATTGATGATTTTGGCCAGGCCTCAACCACTTATGGTATCTAGTGGATCTCTCCCATACCAAAATGCACCCCCAAATTCTGCCTTGGGATCACTGAAATGGATAGGAGGTACCTCCAAATACCTCCCATTCACATTTGAAACTATTTTGGAAAAATATTTCCATATTCCTATAAATAAAGGGCCATTGTATGAAAAAAAGAAGAAGCAATTTGAGTGTTTTTATGTGGTTCAATTTGTCTTTGAGAAGCCACATTTCTCCTAGAATTGTTTGAGAATTCATAGAAAGTGTTGTACCTCTCTCCTATTGAGAAGTTCAAATATCAATTCTTCACCATTCTATTTTCATTTTCAACCATTGTTAGAAGAGATAAATATTTGTATTTGGGGACTCAAGAGCCTTCCCAAGGAGGAAGTGGGGACTCATAAGTTCCCATATTTCTCCAAGGTGTTATCAGTTTGAAGATCAATGTCATTTGCTAGATATTCCTTGTGTCTCCTTCTTGCATCAATTGTAGTTGTTACATGCTTAGTTTATTTTTATTTATTTGTTTATATATATATATATATATTTTGTTAGTTTGTATGTGACCTATGGGACTAACCTGTGGCTAAGAAACTGCGACTCAGGGGCATATAAGCCGTCAAAATCACCCAAGGATCGCACCCGGCCTGAGCCACACCAACCCTTAACATATTTGGATTTTTTGTCCCTGTAGGTTTCAAAATAGTGACTTTAACATCACGGAGTGGCTTAACAACACACTCTATCACCAACTGTCCTACACCTAGGGGATTTGTTGTTTTCTACTTAGTTGAACCACTAATCAACTAATAAATTGTTGTGGTGTCTTGATATCCTAACAATATAGTTAAGGGACCTCTTTTTTCTCAACCAATTTGTTGGCCCTTGACCAAGTTTTGAAGAAACATTGTTCATGTTTGACCATTTTTGGGACTTTGACAGGCTGGTCGAAGATGGAGTGCCCAAGTGAAGTGGAGATGGAGGGATATCACTTGTTTTGTGGACACAACAAGGGGTTCATTAGGGTTTTTGTATTATTATTTTGGGAATTCGGCCCATGGGTTTACCCATGATTGGGCCTTTATGTAATTATATAAATAAGCAGTATCTAAGAAATTTAAATGGCTTTTGTCTTAGTGCATGAAAACTAGAATTGTCTTAGTGCAAGACAACTAGTAGTGGTCTGGTATGTTCACAATATGTTTGGCCTAGTGCAAGAGATTGTAAGTTGCTATGTGCAAGTGATTGTAAGAGGCTTTGTGCTATTGAGGAGTTGAATCTGTGCCTTGATATGATTTTAAGGAAGGTGGATCTAGTGTGTTGTCCGCAGATCACCTATCCAATGTGAAGCTAAGATCGGTGGATTTGTTCACAAGAGAAGAAATATGTAAGGAGATCGAAGATTAACAAAGAATAATAAGAGTGAAGGATTATATCCTTTCACTAAGAGGGGGGGGGGTTGAATCAATGACACAAAAATTATATCAATTTTTCATTTATTAATCCAAACAAAATTTTAACACAACATTTTATCGTGGAACCCAAATGGGAAAACCACAAACGCTTTTCTGTTAACTACAAAATTTTCTTTACATGTTACATAGAAGGAATATGTACTTCATTTTTTATCAGCACCAACTGATCAGGATGCACCCACACCCTAGTTTACCAACACCAACAAGTAGGAGGCTATGACCCCCTGTTTAGTCAGCTACAACTGATAAGGAAGCACCAACTCCCTTTGCAGGCACCAACCTACCCTTGCACCACCCAACCACCCTTAATGCATAGGTATTATCTTTTCTTCCTAGATTTTTCTTTAGCTTTGATCTTCTGATCTGGACTGCAGAGACACCTTCTTCTCAACACTCTTCCATGATTGTATACTCATTAAATGGTGTGAGTGTAACACAACAATGTCCCTTCATTTTTTCCATCACACCACTTTGATTAATTAGTATTAATTAGTATTTATTGATTTTAACATGAAGGATTTTCATAAATTGATCACAGTCATAAATCAATTTAATCCTTTATACTCGATCCCAAATATCTTTTATTTTCACAAAGACCCGATTTCATGGAGGCGCTTCCTTTAAACCATGAAATATGACTGTGTGTTACAGAACAATGTACTTTACCAATTATAGCGACATATTATAAATTCCTTTTAAGAATTTTATATCATATGACTATCGACAGTAACCAGATGTTAATCCAAATGAGTGGTTGAGCGCTTTATTAAATCAATGTTTATGATTCGATCCTCTGATGGGATGAACGACTAATAGAATTTCATCACTTTAACCTTCAGGTATTCGTGACTTCCAACATTTCAAAAATATTGATTACGATATCGCCAAAAATATTGGACAACTCACATTACATCTGGACACTTATCATTCTCTGACTATGCCTTGTGTCCTTGTTGACGTAGACTACTAACATGGTCTGTCATAGTTTCTTGCTGACGTCAATGTAGATCTCCCGATGTGACACATGTTCATATCCTTGATCTAACGGTTTGGATAGTATCTGAAGGGTATCTCACATCGACGACTTGAGATCTATCTGTGATTCAACAGTCCAGATTTCATCAGGACTTTGTGTTTCATGATTTTGCATATCGGGACTTGTGTGTGAGTGTCCCCGACTCTCCCAACCTCCAAAATCTTGACAGGATCCTAGCGCTTTCTAGATCCATTCCTTAGTTTCCATCAATATGACCACCAGCTGTGACCAGGGGCCAAGCAAGAGGGGTGCATTGCTATTTCGCATATCTTGAACTCCTTCTATGAGTTTCCTCGAAAATACCAAGTTGTGAAACTCTGAAATGCTTCATATTAGATCAACGGTCCATAGCCTTTGTGATCTAACGTCTCAAATCATTTCGCAATTTCTCATATCGTGAGTTCCTACAACTCTCATATTTGACTTATCCATCTCGTGAGTCAGCGAAATGATGTTCTCTCACCACGTGTCCTCTAGATCCAACGACTAAGATAATTTCATGATTTTTCATATCACAAGTTCCTACAACTCTGATATTTGACTTCTCCATATCGTGAGTTAGTGAAATGATGATCTCTCGCCATGTGTCCTCTAGATCCAATGACTAAGATCATTTTGCAATTTCGCATATTGCAAGTTCCTACTACTCTCACCTTTGACTTCTCCTATCTGGACTCTGATCTGACAACCATCGGGTATTTGGGATTGGTGATCTAATTACCACCGTCACTCCTAGTCCTGAGCTTATGCATCCTCCTGCATAGGACCATTGTTGATCTTGTCGTGATCAAACAAATTCAAGAATTTCTTTTGCTACTTTAAATACTGTGCAATGCGCTCTTCCTTCCGATATTTGATCTTCATACTATTCGCTTCGCTTGTTCGCTCCTCCTCCTGAGCTTGCGCTATCGATCTCTGCACACTGTTTGACATCTTCTGCTAACTGATATACTTGTTGACATAAATGACAATCTCATCTATGGTAATTCTTCATTAACAATAGATCATTACATCGACTGTTGACATCAATGACAATATATATCCAACAATGTCCCCCTTTAACATTGAGGGAAACCCTCTAACTTCATATACAAAACTCCACCTGTGATGATGCTTTCCTCTTATGAAGTTTTCCTTTTATGAAGTTTGTCTCCCCCTTTGACATCAATGGAAAAGGGTTTATTTTCCTATGATCTGTCAATATAATTACCTCTCCGACCACTAGTAACTCCTCCTGCAATCAACCTTTTTTCTGTCATAACTGAATGACTCCTTCTGATGTTGATTTCTATCTCCCCCTGAATAGTTTCCAACTGATGCGTTATTTTCTTGAGAGATTTAGGTAGAAAGAAGGATGACTCCCAATTTTTCCTGAGATTTTCAAATACATCTCTGTTTAAGGGTTTTGTAAAAATATCTACCACCTGTTCTTGTGTTGGAACATATTCCAATTTAATGTTCTTGTTTTCAACCTAATCTCTTATATAGTGGTACTTTATGGGATTTTTTTTCGATTTTGAGTTCTGGACAGGGTTCTTAGAGAGACTTATCGTGCTTGTATTATCATAGTGTATAGTTATAGGTTCTTCAAATACTATTTTGATTTCTTGTAGATTTTGTTTCATCCATTCCACTTGTGTGGAACATTCTGCCACTGCAATATACTCAGCTTCAGTGCAGAGAAATTGAGGACTATTTCTTTCTTATCCAAGCAACCAGTGATTCTCCCAAAAAAGATTCTCCTCCACTCGTACTTTTTTCTATCATCTACACTTCCTTCCCAATCATCATCTGAATAGGCTTTTAATGTGAATGAGCCCTTGCTAGGGTACCACAAACCAAGATCTATGGTTCCTTTCAAATATCTAAAGATTCTTTTTACATATTGAACATGGTTCTCCTTTGGTTTTGCTTGGAATCTAGCCACCATCCCAATGACTTTCTTGACATCAGGTCTGGAATCTATTACATAGAGAAAACTACCAATCATTGATCTGTAGTGTTTTTGATCTACAAATTTTGACTCATCATCCTTGATTAGTTTGCATCCAACTATCATAGGTGTACTAACAGGTTTTCAATCCTCTAAATGGAATCTCTTAAGCATATCCTTAACATATTTAGACTAATGGATAAAGACTCCCTTTTTGGACTGTATTATTTGTAATCCAAGGAAGAAATTTAGTTCGCCAAGAAAAGACATTTCAAATTCTTTTTTCATCATTTTAGCAAAGTGCTTACTAATTTTTTTCATTATCACTACCAAATATAACATCATCAACATACACTTCCACAATGATCAAGTTGTTACCATCAATTGTGCAATAAAGATTGGTGTCTGTTGATCCCCTTTTGAGGCCTTGTTTTTGTAAATAAGAGTCTAACCTTTCCTATCATGCTCTGGGTCTTGTTTTAGTCCATAAAGTGCTTTATTTAACTTACAAACATAGTCTCCTTTGTTGGTTAATTGGAACCCTTCTGGTTTCTCAATATAGACTTCCTCTTCTAAATTTCCATTGAGAAATGTTGACTTGACATCCATTTGCTACACTTTAAATTTTTTGTAGCTGGAGAAAGATAAGAACATCCTAACTACCTCTAATATGGCCACAGGTGCAAATGTTTCTTCATAGTCTACTCCTTCAACCTAAGCATATCCTTTGCATACTAATCTGGCTTTGTTCTTGATTACTTTCCCATCTTCATTCATTTTATTTTTATATACCCATTTAGTTCCAATGAAATTTTTATTTTTTGGTCCAGGAACTAGTTCCCAAGTTTGATTATTTTCGATTTGGTCCAATTCTTCATTCATAGATTTGATCCAATTCACATATTTACATGCCTATTTGATTGATCTAGGCTCATCATTTGACAAAAATTCTATTTATGTTTGATACAGAAGTTGTCTTCTTGTGTGCACTCCATCATTCATATCTCCAATAATCAATTCTTCAGGATGATTCTTTTGAGTAATTATTGAGGGTGTATTTGTATCTCTTCTCGAGAATTCTTCTCTTATCTCTCCATATTGAATATCTTTTTCTATTTCACTAGTATCCATATCATATTCTTTCCTTTCTTTTTCATTCTCTTCTACTTCTTCTATTTGTGTGTCAGATGTCTCATCATCGTCTTCATCTTCATTTTTAGATACGGTCTTTTGATTTTTGATCCTTATCATTTTTAAGTCATCCACCTTTACATGTGAACTCTCAACAATATTATGTGATATAATATTGTAGAACATATATTCCTTCTTCTTTGAACAATATCCAAGAAAAATACCTTCATCGAATCTGGCATCAAATTTTCCAAGACTCTCATATAGTCTTTTGATGTAGCATTTACTTCCAAAGACCTTGAAGTATTTTACTAATGGGGATATTCCAAACCATAGTTCATAAGGGGTCTTATCACTATCAACCTTGAGATGACCTCTGTTCAATATGTATATTGTTGTGTTTACATATTCCCTCCAATATCCATCTGACAACTTTTCTTCATTGAGAATAGTCCTTGTAGCATCCTGAACTATTCTATTCTTTCTCTCAGCAATCCCATTTTGCTAAGGTGTTCTAGCAGTAGAGAATTATCTTTTTATTCCATGAGTTTCACAGAAGACATCAAACTCTTTTGAGGTGAATTCGCCACCATTTTTTGATCTAAGACATTTGATTTTTTCCTTCTTTTCACTTTCAACAAGGGTTTTAAAGGCTTTAAATGTGTTGAGTGATTCTAATTTTTCTTTAAGAAAACATATCCAACCCATTCCAGCAAATTCATCAATGAAAAAAATAAAGTAACACTCTCCTTGAAAAATCTTGGTTCTTGTAGGTCCACATAGGTCAGTGTGAATAATATCTAAAGGTTTAGAGGTTGTGTATTCTATTGCTTTGAACCTCATTCTAGTTTGCTTCTCTAGTTGACAGTGTCTCCACGTAGCATTTGAGGGTTTTATGATCTTTGGCAAGTTTCTTACTGCACCAAGGTTGTTGAATTTCACAAGATTGTCAAAGTTAATATGCCCCAACCTTTTATTCCATAGCCAACTTTCATTTGCTAAATTTATATGACACTCCTCATTCAATTTTGTATCTAGTAAATATACATTTTCAGGAGTTCTAGGAGAAGTACCAACTAATTTTCCTGTTTCTTCTATCCTAATATCACATTTTTGGGAATCAAATATGCAGAAGTGCCCCTGATCATAGGTTTGACTGACACTTAATAAACTAGGCTTCAGTTTATCGACAAGTAATACATTTCTAGCTTTATCTTTTCCCAAGCTCACAGTTCCTTTCCCAAATATGTTACTTGAAGCATTATCACCAAATGTAATGTTACCTTTTTGTTTCTTTAAGTCTTAAAACTTGTCCTTGTTACCTGTCATATGTTTTGAGCACCCACTGTCAACATACTAGAGATCCTTTTTATGTTGAGCTTTTAGGGCAATAAGACATTCCTTTTTTGATGTTTTTACTCTCCAAAGTTTCTTTTTCTCTCTAGTGAACTTGGGTTGGTCTCAGACTTCCATTAATCTGCAATTAATGTCTTTATGTCCATGGTTATGACATTTGAAGCATTGTAAGTCCCCTTCTTGTAGAGGTGCAAAGGAGTTATAGTTTCTTCTTTTAACTCAATTTGTTGTTTGTTTATCCTTAAGGATACAGTTCTTAACCTTCAAATTTTTATTTCTATATGATCTTCAATTTATATCTTTGTGTCCAAAATTAGAGCATGCAAAGCAATAACCAAGGAAAATGTGAGGATACATGTTTTGATAAAACTTTTTTGGTATTGTATTGTCTTCCTTCTTGATTGGTGGAAGTAATCTTCTGGAGTTGTGATCATTACTTATCTTCTCTTCATTTTTCTCCTTGAATGTACTGAGGAGATCATTTGCATAAGATTTTGAGTTAACATGACTTTCCTTTTGAGAATAACCTATTCCATTTTTATTACCTAAATCCCTTTGCGTGGTAATAATCTTATCTAATATTTTAGAGTTATTTTCAGATTTTGTTTGAATTATTTTTGCATCCAGTTCCTTTTTTAGATGAACTATTTCTACCTCCATTTTTTCACAAGTTATTTGTTTTTCCTTAAGAGACTTTTCCAGGATTTATTCAATCTTATTTTCTTCTAAGATTTGTTTTTTCAAGTTTCTCATGCGTTTTTCCATCTCCTTTTCTTCTTGTTCATGTTTTTCATTTTGTTCACCTACAAAACTTTTCAGTTGTCTATATCTGGTTTTGTACTTTCTTAATTCATCCAGGGAACTGAGAAGTTCTTCCTCCATATTAACTTCTGCTTCATCTTCTAACTCTTTCTCATGTTTAATTTTTCCTATGTTATTAGATTCTTCAATACCTAAGAAAAGGACTTCATCATCATCAAATTCATTATTATAACTAGACTCTGACGAACTATTGTTTTCTTTTTTTGAATAAAAAATATTTTGCCCTTTGTAAAACTTTTTCTTGTATCGATTAATTTTATTTTCTTCATCTTCAGGGTCCTCCTTGGGATAGGGACATTTGGATGCAAAATGAAAAACATTTCCACAGCTAAAACATTTGAAATGAATCTTGCCTTTGTACTTCCCTAATCCTTTATGAAGTTTTCTAATGAAATTGGCTTCTTCCACATCAGATTCTTCATGATGGTTGGATTGATGTTTTTGCTTCTAATTTATCTTTGTCTTGGATGCTTTGAAATATGTTTCATCTTTTGTTGATTTATCATGCCCTTTTCTCATTTCATATGTTGTAAATATTCCATGGAGTTGATCAACTTTGAGTGTGTGTTAAGCCCTAATATTGGCTCATTACCCCTTAATTGGGGCATATTAGATTAGTAATGTTATTTTATTTATGTCGTCTTTAGGCCATTAGTTGTAATTATACCTCCTAGTCTCCTATATATACCAAGGAGACATTTTCATTTTGAATCATCTTAGACTTGAACATTTAAGTGGGGTAAAAGGAGGTTGCCCGCTCGAAGAGGCTTATTATCTGAAATTCTTTCCTTTTCAAGGAATTGAGTACTTTTTCTGAAGCTTTTCTATGCTATATTGATATTTGGTTCTTAACATATGGTATCAGAGCTCAAGGTCTTGGGGTTTCGCTGCTACATCTGAGACACCGTGGAATTTTTGCTATAACTTTTGTTCTACAACGTTTCAGAAGGAACGGATTGGAGGATATTTAGTAGACAGATCAAGCTACTTTGGGTTAAAAATTCAGCTCCTGAGGCCTTATACTTTCATAGATATAGCCTGTACAAGATAGGGTTCTGGAATCATCCTGAAATGAGTCATTGCAGAATTTTTACTATAAAAACATTTCTGTAATGTTTCAGACCCTGAACTTTGGAGGCCATTTACATAAATCAGCAAGGTATCTGTGGTAAAAATTTTAGCTTCTGGGTCATCTTAAATTTGTAGATACACCTTGTGTAAGATAAGATATCTGACTAGTCCTATTGACTAGTCTCAAGAAGGTGTTCTAGGTAAAACAATCATAACTTCTTGCTAGAGTATCCAAATTGAGTGGGACTCATTTCATTGGATTTTGGACAGTCTTTAGTATTTTAGGTACGAGTTTAATAATTTGATAGCAATTATTTTGTGCAGGGCATGCTATACAAGTGAGATCTCCTGGAAAGGCCAAAAATCAGCAAGTTGTAAAGAAGTTACCGTAAATTCCACTTGGGACATCCAATTTTGATCAGACCTATGGAATTGCATAGAATAAATATCAGAGAACTACCTAAAAGAAAGTTTCATACCCAGAAGGGTGGAAACTTGGGATATACAACAGAAGAAATTTTGTCTAGCAGAACCACCTCAAAATCAAGGTTCAAAAGTGATACATGGCCAACATGCCACCCAAAAAGGGAACTTCTACACCAAACAAGCCTCAAGAGAATCCTACTCGGACTCTTGATAAAGGTGAAGAAATGCGTAGGGACATAAATGAACTACAAAATAAGATGGATTCAATGGAAGCTAAGATGGATTCAATGGAAGCTAAGTTGGATACTAAGATAGATGGTTTAAAAGGGGAGATCATGGAAGTA
>ML784716.1:419317-438004 GCA_009831015.1 Picea engelmannii | reverse complement strand
GCCTTCTCTGCTTTGATGTAGGGTACGTACCTCAGTAAGTCAAGGAATTTGTTGACATATTCCTCCATGGTAAGTTGGCCCAGTTTGAGTTCATAAAACTCTTTCGCCTTCTCGTCGAAATACCTTTCCGACAAATACTTCTTCTGGAAGTACTTCTCAAACTGTTTCCAAGACAGCCCCTCCTCGCGGACCCCTTTTATATTCTTAAGGTCTTCCCACTAGATGGAAGCCTTTCCGTTCAGATTGAAAGTGGCCACTCGGGCCTTCAAGTTCTCTAAGAAGTCATGGAATCTGAAATATTTCTTCAGCCCAAGTAGCCACGCCTCAACTTCCTCTCCCTTCTTTATCTCACCGTTGAAGGAGGGAGGTTTGGCCTTCCTAAATTCCTCAAATTTGTGACTCTTGGAAGTCTTTTGCTTCTTCTATTTTCTGCGAGAATAGGAACTGGTCCTACTGCTAGAAGAGCCTTCTGAATCACCGAATTCCTTCTCAGTGGAATCGTCTGGCACTGGCCCTTTACCTCTGGGGTGGAATTTTCTGGATGTGCTTCTCTCGGTGTGGCCACTGACACGACCACAATTTTTCATCTCAGGTTCATGTTGCATTTGTCATTATAGGTCAGATAGGCTCTGCAGTAGAATTGCATTAATTTCGGTTTTCTTTTCTTGTTCTTTCATCATCCTTTCATTATCGGCCTTGCAGCTTTGCAATTCGACCATGAGACTCCTCACCGTCTCAACTAAGTCTGGAGGGGTTCCTATTTCTCTTCTTTCATCAGAATCCTCGTCTCTGTTGTGGGAGCCTTCTCCCACCTCTTGGTGAGACACCATACTCTATGTTTGTAGATTCCCATGGTTGATCGTCCGCTTGAGTGAAAAGACAAACGATGGATATTAGTCAAGAGTTAAATAAATTTTATAATTTGTGCATAATTCCATCATTCTTTCACATGCATACATAGTCGGGTATTCATATTCCAAGTTTTTTTTTTTAATACTGGATAAGATAGTCAAGTCAGGGGGGTTACTCCCCATAGGATTGTTTCGCACGAGTTTTATGCGCAACTGGTGCGACTGGTGCATGAGCCCAATTAGGTCGAGTGTTGTAACCATGCTCTGATACCACTTTGTAATATACCCACTATCATAAATCGAAATTTTTGGGTTAATGTCTCCCAAATGAGAAAAACTCCCGAGACTTGCACTAGCGAAATGCCAATCCCTGCTTCCATATCGGGGTTCGGGGTTTCGGACTTTCCACTGTCGAGAGTCCCTATTCTCTACGATCCCCAATCACTGATGGGACAAATTTCCAATGCGCCCCTTTCTCACCATCCTCTTCTAGTGTACTACTGGTCCACATGACCTGCGCTCATATGACTACCGTCATATGATTTTTTCGGGGTTTCTTCTATCAGGGTTTTGACACCCATGATGTTTTGGCAACTTAAATCACCGATCTCCGATTCCTGAAACACTCCTTTGTTTCCTCAGCCCCACTTGGCTAAGCCTTTGGCCCACACGACGGCTCCTATATGACCAGAGCAACAACTTCTCATCAGGGTTTTGGGGTTTGCGGTACCGAGGTACACATGTACCCAGAATTCCCGATCCTCCGGTCCCCGATGTGCTTCAGCCCTCTAAGCTAAGCCCTGGCCAATGTGACCATTGATTCCAGGACCGTAGTCCTACCTCTTGTCGGGGCTATGGGGTTTCCAATGTCGTAAAACACTTACCCCTAAGTTTCCTGATCTCTCGAACACCGAATCACCTTCAAGCCGACAGCTAGCTCCCACTATGACTCTCCCCTCAGCTTCCGCTATCCGGAAAGTTTTCCCCCCTGATCCGGGTTTCGCGGCTCGCGATTTCAAAGTGCATAATTCACTTGTCACCGGGATCTCCGATATCCCGATGAATTCTAAATGCAGATAAATTGACTCCTTGTCGGGATTTTCTCCGATGGCGCGGGTCTCTACCACGTGTCCTCTAAAATTAACGGTCTTGATTTCCTCCGGGGCTTGGGACTTGAAATGTCTCGAGTTCCTTGTCCTCAGGAACTCCGATATGCCGATTCTCGAATCTTCCTGGAGGTCTGACACCTATCCACCACTGTGACCCTATTACAGTGGGGCCATCGTGTTTCAGAGTCTCGCGACTTCTCTGGCACTAATTCTATCATCATCGAGAACCCCGATATACCAATTCCCGATGCACATGAGGACTTCTTCCTCCATGTCACCACTTTCCCATCACTATATCGGATATCGAGAAATCGCGATTTCTGATGTAACACTTCCTTTGTCTTTGGAAACCCTGAAATGTCAAACCCTGACTTCTAGGGATCCTCTGACACGTGTCCCTACAGATGGATGGTTTAAAACTCCCGTCAGGATATCGCGGATTGCGATTCCAACATGCGAGAGTTCTATGTATTCAAAAACCCCGATTCTCTGATTCACGATTCTCTTGGATCTTCCGACACGTGTCCCCTACCGAGATCAATGGCCAGGATCCCTTCTCGGGATTTCGTGACCTACAAGGTCTCAATTCTCTTGCCCTTCAAACCCCGATGACTCTGATATCCCGATGACTCTTCCGGGACTCCTCATCTGCGTACTAGAACTTAAACACTGCGCAAATTTCCTGAGATCTAACGACTGACGGGTTTTCGCAATCTTCCTCTGCGAATCCTGACCATCGATTTCTCCTCCTATCCACGAAGACTTACCCTCTGTGTAACTTCTGCAGATCCGAAGGCTGTCGGGATCTCTGCTCAGATCTAACGGTCCAAATTTGTTTTCTTCTGCGCACACTCTGGGGGCTAGACTCCGAGTATCTTAACTCGATCCAATGGCTCGAATTGTCCCATCGTGTGCACCTTCCACCACTTCGTGGATGTGGGAAGGTCATTGGTTCAAACGTTCTTTTGGGTCTTGGGATCTACGATCTCGATTTCTCGTTTCTCACGATGATCTAATGGTCGTGAATGACTATGGGTCCTCCGACGAGATCTCGTCCGTCGAGTCGTTACATCTCACAATACTACTATCTTGGAACCTTAAGAGGGTCATTCCTCCTTGTACAAGGTTACTAATACCTATGCGATCAAGTCCTTGTTATGGGTTCTTGGTGAACTTTTCTAAGGAGGGAATCTATGTGAAGGGATCCCTACCGGGGCGTTTCCGAAAGAAGATAAGGGGAAAATAGCTTCCCGAGAACGACTGGGCATGATTAGAATCCGTCTATCAACGTAAGTCATGCATGGCTTCCTCTATTACAAGCATATGCCCATTAACTATTAAAAAAACACCACATATACATTCTTATACTAAAATCGTTCACAATTTCACAGTGCTGTGAGTATATATATCAGTATATGAAATTTCAAGATGTAATACATAAAATACTTATCAGAAATAAAACCAAAAGTGGATGCACTGCTGGGAGGAGTGCTTGTTTCCACCCATTCGTAGGCTCAGCGACTCCCAAAGGATTTACCACTAGCCACCCCCGAGATGAGACCACGATGCTCTAAGACTGTGTCTCTCTGTTTGCCAGTGACTAGGAGCGAAGGTTGCAATCCTTCCTCTCTGCTATCACTCACTCTGCGTAAGAATTGCTAGAGTTCCCCTCACGTCCGCCCCCTCAATCGCTTTTGCCATATGCCTTGTCCTCTCGCGAGGTTGCATGTGGCACGATTACCCTCGCGCTGGTCAGTCATGATGGCTCTACGGACCGGTGGTTCACCTCCCCATCCCCCATCAAGCCATCAACCTACCAGCCTGGAAGGCATTAAATTTCAGGGCCAGCGAGCCGCTTTTGGTTCTCTGGGCCAGTGGAGTCCAAATACGGTATTCATTCAGGGTGGAATTTAACGCCACCTTTTCAGTAGCCTTCCACCACCATTGTGGTTTCTTTTCTACACATCCCCTCTCAGCATTCCTGCAATAAATTCAAAATATTATTCACATTCATTGACCTCTTCCTGCAGGTCCATTTATATCACATATTCATACTTATGAGTTTTCCATAGTCCTTGGCCAATCCAGTTATATTTACAGTCTGGGGGAAACAGGGTGTTACAGAACTAGAGTCAACGAAGATGCAAGTGGGGAAACTCGTTGAGGCCATTCAACAACTTCAAGCAAGGGTAATGGATCTAGAAATCCAATTAGTTCTGAGCACTCCACAAGAATTACGTGACCTATTGGTCACACCTACCACACTTAGAGGGGGGTGAATGAGTGTGGGGCTCCTTTTCCCAAATATTCCCTCTTACACAAAACTTCTTAGTTAACATTCAACATTTACTTATTACCCATTGTTGTCATTTATAACCAGTTAGATGAGAACATATATCAACAAGTCATCACCACAAGGAACACAAAGAACACAAGATGTATGTACAATTTTTCTTTCTATTATGGACCACAATCCAAGGTTTTATCAGCAATAACTGAATAGAGTACAACTCTACAAGAGAACCAACTCTATATGTAAGACTCGGCTTACATTCTCAACATCAATTGAGATGAGGAAACAATCCTCAACAGATGTCAATCTGTCAACATGTAAGCGACCTATTAGTAGTTCATCCCGCGTGTGTAGGCCCCCTGGCTCACTACAGCCCGTGTGTGTACATGGCTAGTGTATATAGTAGCCTACATATATCTTCTTGATTTGTTAGGGTTTGTCCTTCAAGATAAACTCAAGTCATATGTAACCAATTCATAATTCTCTTCTGTCTCTCACTGTCCAAACTAACCACCATCCAATCACACCACATCCAAGCTCTCTAATAGCTTGCTCATGCTCCACAACAAATCAATATGAATGTTATCTCAATCATGTATAAACAACTAGTATACCATAGAAATCATGTCACCACTGAGTCAAAAGAGTATTGCTCACTCCATCAACCAAATCAACCAAAATGGCCATATCATAGAAGCCATACCAAGAATTCCCTAAGAATTCACAACACATCAAGCAATAGTATCCATCAATACAATAATGTAACCATACCAGTGTCTCACTGATATAACTGAGCCCATAGAATGCATACCTGGAACCTACCTCATCATCCAAGAGCTTGGCACCAGCTCAAACACAATTCTTCATCATACCATCCATTGTACGTTTCCTATCCTCATACAGCCCGCATGTGTACG
Organism: Picea engelmannii; assembly: GCA_009831015.1. Classification (NCBI taxonomy): domain Eukaryota; kingdom Viridiplantae; phylum Streptophyta; class Pinopsida; order Pinales; family Pinaceae; genus Picea; species Picea engelmannii. Next base: position 432,834 of record ML784716.1, on the reverse strand, counting down.
CACCCTGGCCCATTACAACCCACATACACCTTAGAAACTAGCGTTTTCAAAGATCCAAAAAACATTTCGTCAAGATCTCTGATATTTCCAAAACATTGATGCGTCCATGAGATCCTCCTGTCACTCTCTTCCTCATAATAGATCTTCAATCATGCTCAAGAGATCCACATAAAAGATTCTCTCACAAGAATCTCTCCATCAATACTCCAAAAGATATTCTCACAAGAATCTCTCCATTGATCCACAAAAAGGATGATATACAAGAGACCATTTCTATCTTATTTATAATTTCATACTCTAGTTCACTTAACCCATTTTTAGGTCGCTTAACCCATTTCTAGGTCACTTAACCTATTTTCCTTATTTTAGGGTTAACTGCTTTCCATGAATAGAAAGTTCTGCAATACTTTATCATTTAAATATTCCATCTTGATTTTGTCACCTTACTTTATTATTTAAATTATCCACTTTGACTTTGTCCCTTGATTTTATCATTTAAATAATGATTTCTTCTTTTAGGTCACTTTGAATTCTTTGACCTTGTGGTATTCAATACAACATATGGGGGTCCTTCATCTTCATAAGGCCATAAATCTCAAACCATGAGGAGTTATGTGACATTCCACATACCATCGAAAATGGAATGACTAGCACTATTCATCTGGAATAGTTTCACCAACAACTTCATTGATATTCATCTCATTATTCCACATACAAGCATGGGTCCTCCAACCATAACTCAATCCGAAAAGCGTCTTCCCATGAGGGTTTTCACCATAAGGGCACCAATTTGGAGGTCATCCATTTGTGTACCTTATCAACCATAATAAGACTATAATGATTCATCTTTGCATTGATCCACCATTGCATCATATACATCAACTATGCATTATTTCAACTGATTGATTCATCTTCATCAATTGGTTTCCACTTGACATCTATCATTCTTATCGAGGATAATTCATCATATACAATGACAAATCATTGATCAATCTTTATCGATTGGTTTCCACTTGACATATATCATTCTCATCAAGGATAATTCATCATCAACAACCAATGAAGCCTATCAATCAATCCATCTCTTGACATCAATTAATGACATAAATCAATCAAACCATTTGCATCAATGACAACATGATCCAACAATCTCCCCCTTTGGAATTGATGGAAATACTGGCATTGATGTCAACACCAATTACCAATTATTGATGTCAAACATGTAGACAAGACATGCTCTACATCAATAGTCATCAATCATATCAATATGACTATCTCTCCCCATTAGTAAACATCAATCATATCAACAATAGTCAATGTGACTATCTCTCCCTATTGTGATTATCTCTCCCAATCAATAATCATCAATCACATCAATGTGATTGTCTCTCCCCCTTTGACATCAATGGAAAGGGACCATTATCCTCTTAGGGCTGCTCTCCCTGCTTGAACTCTTCTTGGGGCTGTTCCCTTTTTCTGAATGCCTTTGATCTTCCTCTGAATAATCTCTCCATTTTTTAACAACGGATATCACTCTCATGTAATGCTGAAAATACATTTCTCATACTCCCCCTGTGACCATCGCTCCTCCTGGAATCATGCCTCTATTCTCTTTCTTCAATTATAGGACTCTTTTCTAGATGTGCATCTGATAAATATCTCCTCCTAGAATTATGGGAAGAATGACTCCCCCTATGGGTATGTATCCCCCTATATTCTCTGCAAGATCAACAATATGCTACCATATAATGATCCTTGGACCTATTCATGCATCAAAATCATGCCATACCAACCATCATGAAACAAAAGATATGTAAAAAATAGAGAATCATGAATAAAATATCAACCAAGTACATCATGTGTCAAAATGTGTGCTCATCATGCACAACACCTATGTACATTAACCATGTATATCAAAAGCATGCAATGTGCCAAAATATACCATCCATGGAATGTATCAATCATATGCCTCTATCAACATGCCAACATGTGCATCTACCAATATGCCAACCATGTGCATCCACCAATATGCCAACCATGTTCATCTACCAATATGACAACTATGTGTTATATCACTCATGATATGTCTCCATCATGAACCAAGTACCATAACCATGTATAAAAAAAATACCAATTGTTGTGCTAATCAAGTAGTACAAACAACATAGTATCATCAAGCATATGCCATATATGAGTGTACCAAAACATGTACACCACCATGCACCAATACCACAAAATGATGAATCCCATGCCAAGTGTATGCACCATGATACCCAACATATTCTTCCAATAATACATCATAAAATATATCAATGAAACTCAAATATGTTCCATCCATGTACCCCAACAGATCAACATCAATCCATACTCATGGGTTAGTTCCATGTACCCAAGATTTATTTTATATCGTCACCTTACATGATCTAACATAGAACCATGAAAATCTACAACAAACGGTGTCAGAACCTGCAATAAAAAATGTCATACCCTGCAACACAGAGTTATACTATCACATCGAGCTACAACTCATGTGCATTGCATATTTCCCAAGGATTTACCACATATACACGGCCTGTTGCACAACAGAGAATGTATGTATGCAACCTATTCAAGGTCAACACGCGTATGTACGCAAATGATACAATTGTCACCTATGTATGCTTCAATAGATGAATTAATTGAGCTTCCCTTCAGTATTTCATTCTATTCTAGTTGCTCTGTCTTCTTCACCCACTTCTATAGATGACCCTGGTCCTTAGAACTTGAGCTCTTAGCATCCATATTTTAAAAGATTTCTCCCTTTCTTACTTCATTCCTTCTTCTAGCCATGCTATGGGAAGTCCTCATTATGGAATTTCTTCTTGTGTTCCAACACTCCTCAGATTTGTAGCCAAATCCACTACAACTATAGCATCTCATGGTGTTACAATGAACAACAATGTGTCCTACTTGATCACATCTCCAACACCTCATGGTGTTATAAAATCTTCCATTATATCTCCTTTCATAATATCTACACTCAAAATATTTTTTTCCATATCCATTACATGAATAAAAATTCCCATGAAAAATACTTTCATACCTTTGCTTTGGTGTCCCAAGAATAGATTCTTGATGTCTTCCTTTCTTTGTTCTTTTGAAATTTTATTTGCCTTGTGTAGATGGTTGTTTTGCAACATTGTCTTCCTTCTTTGATGGACCTGCCTCATGCTTCCTTGAGGTTCTTGCTTCAACATGTGTATCTTCTCCTTTGTATCCAAGACCTGATTTATCGCATGATGATATTTGACTTTCCAAGATCTGATCCAAGATTCGTGAGCTATTCAAGAATTTGTTTGACTTTTCCAACTTCTTTCTAAGGTCAACAATTTCATCTTCTAACTTACAACAGGACTCTTCCTTTTTATTTATTTCATTGTTCAATAGTTCCTCTATTCTTTTGGCTTATTCAATTTGGGTCTTCAGATGGACAATGATTTCAAAACTTTTTCTAATCTCATCATCTACATTCATATCTTCTTTTCCATTATTTATTTTTGTGATCTCTTCTTCCTTTTCTTCTAATTGACTCTTATTTGTCTCTTCTTGTTCCTTGATCATTTCTTTTAACTTCAAGATGTGCCTTAGACTCCTCCTAAGAAAATTCTTAGTGTTATCTGAAAGATAGTTATAGTCTATATAATAATGATCACTTCTATATCTATATAAACCCTCTTCAACTTCCTTTTGAAGTTTTAATAGATTTTCTTCTATTATTTTCATGGGATAATTACCATCAAACTTTACACAAACAATTTCTATATCTTCTTCTTCACTTGTAGAGAAAAATTCATCATCATCATTGCAATCAAGGGTTTTTTAGGGTTCTTTACCTTCATTTCAAATATCGTCACTATCTTCCTTTTTGCCAATACCAACACAAAATTATTTTTCTTCATTTGAAATGTTTTCAAGATCTTCCTTTGTACTATCATCACTTGATTATTTATCTTCACTTGAAATTTTTTCAAAATCACATTTACAAATAATTCATTCAAGAGTTTTTGGATATTCTTTACCTTTAGTGATTTTGATGGAGTGATCTTCAATATCTTATTTCTCCTTATTTCTTTGATATGTTTCCTCTAGCTTTAGCCATAGATCCTTGGCGGAAGTGCATTGTCCCATGATCTCTTTGATAGGGCTTGAGAATCCACTAAGAATGGTGTTGAGAGCCAATGCATCATTCTTCTTCCCTTCCCTTTGAGCTACAAACTTTGACTTTTTCTTTAATGAAATTGATCCACCAATGGCTGTCTTCCAAATAGTTGCTCCCATTTCCTTCAAATGTATTTTCATCTCTATTCTCCAAGTAGAATAGTTTTCCTCATCAAGTATTGGAACTTCATCATCCATTTGTGTGTCTATGGATCTCCTTCAAGCTTGTTAAGTATTGTAGTGAAGGCCGACACTGATACCAATTGTTGGACACACCTACCACACTTAGAGGGGGGGGGTGAATGAGTATGGGTATCTTTTTCCCAAATCTTCCCTCTTACACAAAACTTCTTAGTTAACATTCAACATTTACTTATTACCCATTGTTGTCATTTATAACCAGTTACGTGTGAAATTCTATCAAAAACATATATCAACAATATATCATCAACAAGTCATCACCACAAGGAACATAAAAAACAAAAGATGTATGTAAATTTTTTCTTTTTATTATGGAAAACAATTCAGGGTTTTATCAACAACAACTGAATAAAGTACAACTCTACAAGAGCACCAGCTCTATATGCAATAATCATATTACATTCTCAACATCAAATGAGATGAGGTAACAATCCTCAACAGATATCAATATGTCAATAGGTACGCGACCTGTTAGGAGTTCATCCCACGTGTGTACACACCCTAGATCACTACAAACTGTGTGTGTATGCGACTAGTGTACACAACAACCTACATATATCTTCTTGAGATGTTAGGGTTTTTCCTTCAAGATCAATTCAGATCATATTCATCCAATTCATAATTATCTTTTGTCTCTCACTATCCAAACTGACCACCATCCAATCACACCACATCCAATCTCTCCAATAGCCTACTCATGCTTCACAACAAATCAATATGAATGCTATCTCAATCATGTATAAACAACTAGTATACCATAGAAATCATGTCATCACTGAATCAAAAGAGTACTTATCACTCGATCAACCAAATCAACCAAACTGAACCATATCATAGAATCCATACCAAGAATTCCGTGAGCATTCACAACACATCAAGTAATAGTATCCATCAAGACAATAATGTAACTATTACAGTCTCTGAGTGATAGATCTGAGCCCATAGAATGCAGATCTGGAACCTGCCTCATCATCCAAGAGCTTGGCACCATCTCAAACACAATTCTTCATCATACCATCCATTCTACACGCCATGTCCTCATACAGCCTACGTGTGTACGTGCCCTGGCCCATTACAACCCGCGTACACCTCAAAAACTAGGGTTTCTGAAGCTCCAAGAATTTTTCCATCAAGATCTCAGATATTGCCGAAACTTTTATGCATCCATGAGATCCTCCTATCTCTCTCTTCCTAATAATAGATCCTCAATCATGCTCAAGAGATCCACATCAAAGATTCTCTCACAAGAATCTCTCCATCAATACTCCAAAAGCTATTCTCACAAGAATCTCTCCATTGATCCATAAAAAGGATGATATACAAGAGACTATTGTTATCTTATTTATACTTTCATCCTCTAGGTCACTTAACCTATTTTCCTTATTTTAGGGTTAACCACTTTCCATGAATAGAATGTTCTCCAATACTTTATCATTTAAATATTCCTTCTTGATTTTGTCACCTTACTTTATTATTTAAATAATCCACCTTGACTTTGTCACTTGATTTTATCATTTAAATAATGATTTATTCTTCTAGGTCACTTTGACTTCTTTGACCTTGTGGGCTTCAAGCCAACATATGGGGGTCCTTCATATTTGTAAGGACATAACTCTTAAACCATGAGGAGTTATGTGACATTTCACATACCACCAGAAATGGCATGACTATCAATATTCATCTGGGATAGTTTCACCAACAATTTCATTGATCTAAATATCATTATTCCACATACAAGAATGGGTCCTCCAACCATAACTCAATCCAAAAAGCATCTTCCCGTGATGGATTTAACCATAAGGGGACCACTTTGGAGTTCATCCATTTATGTACCTTATCAATCATGATAAGACTATAATGATTCATCTTTGCATCAATCCACCACTGCATCATATACATCAACTATGCATTATGTCAAATCATTGATTCATCTTCATCAATTAGTTTCCACTTGACATCTATCATTCTTATCAAGGACAATTCATCATATAAAATGACAATTCATTGATCAATATTTATCGATTGGTTTCCACTTGACATCTATCATTCTCATCAAGGATAATTCATCATCAAAAACCAATAAATCCTATCAATCAATCCATCACTTGACATCAATTAATGACATCAATCAATCAAACCATTTGCATCAATGACAATATTATCCAACACAACCAAAGGGAGGAAGATGCCAGGAACGCAATAGAAAGAATCATAGCATTCACCTCAGAGTGTAAGAAACTAATTGATAGGAGTGCATAGACCTATAAGTTCCTTGCAAAAGATCCAGAGCTAAGGAAATTGGAAGCACAACTCCAGGAGGTGAAGCAACAAGCGTCCAACGTGAAAGCATAGATGAAGTTGATTACTTCATTTGAGAAGATGAAGAGGTCATGGGAATAGTGCACAGTCCAACAGAAGGTTACTACTATTCATAGAAAAGTTATGGAGGTTAAACAGAGACTCCAACCAATGTAGGATGAATCATGTATGTTTTTTGAATAAATCGAAGGACAAGGCTCACAGTTGGAATAGTGGTCACAACAGTGGAACAATGCCTGGAAGGGCCTATTACTGAGAAAATGATTCAAGAGTTCGCCGAGTAGGAGGCTCTAACGAAGAATCAAGTCGAGGAAGATCGAGATAAGCTCAAGACCTTCGAAGCAACACTACCTAGATATGAGTGAATCGAGACGACTCACCGATGAGTGTTGGGGGCCTGTTGGACCTTAACCAAGTTTTGAAGAAACTTTTGTCATGTTTGACTATTTTTAGGACTTCAACAAGATGGTCAAAGATGGAGTTCCCAGAAAAAGCGAAGATCGTGAGATCTCACTTTTTTTGTGGACCCAACAAGGGGTTCATTAGGGTTTTTGGAAGTCGGCCCATGGGTTTACCCATGATTCATCCTTGTTGTAATTTTATAAATAAGTAGTAGATAAGCAATGTAGGTGGCTTTTCTCTTAGTGCATGAGAACTTAAATTGTCTTATTGCAAGACAACCAGTAGTGGTTGTCTATGTGCACATTATGTTTGGCTTATTGCAAGAGACTGTAAGTTTCTATGTGCAAGTGATTGTAAAAGGCTTTATGCTATTGAGGCGTTGGCTCTGTGACTTGATCTGATTTTGAGGAAAGTGGATCTAGTGCGATGTGCGTATATCACCTGTCCAGTGCGAAGCTGATCTCAGTGGATTTGTGCATAGGAGTAGACAGATATAAGGAGATCAAAGATTAATAGAGAAGAAGAAGAGTTGGTGGACATAGCCCCACATTGGGGTGAACCACATATATCTTGTGTTGATGTGATTTTTGCGATGTTGTTTATGTGCTTGTTTTCTTAGTGTTGTTGTTATAATATATAATGAATGCATCTAATGTTGTAGCTTAGTTCTTACTGATGTGAACTAATTTTGTGTGATAATTAATGTAAAGTATATGATCTGTATTTCTACTGCGCTAATCTGTAATGAGGTTTTAACCTATGAAGTGAATAAGGATCAAGAACTAGTGCATGTTATTGGCTAAGTGCTCTGTAAAGTGTTTTGATAACAGATCTGTGTCCCATCTTGGTTGTAGACACGTGAGTCCTACAACCCCCCTGCCTCTAACTCGGGTGAGACTTCATCTGCTTCACAGGTGTTTCCGAAAGGGCCAGTAGTTAGGGTTTTGTTGAAGCTTTGAACCCTAATTCTGCCCCATGTGTGCCAACAAAAGTGAAAAAAATAACCCAACCTATTGGCGACCATACTGGAGAGTTGGATCAAAATCCTCCCCAATTAGGCCATCAAATTTTTCTTTATCACTCATTTTTGTTTTCAAGGGTTAAAATCATCCTACTCTCACCTTCAGAGAGAAGATTTTCATCCCATATTGAGTGAAATCGTTCAATTTTTTTGTCCTACCAACTTATTTCCATGTTCAAGGGTTCAGGAAAAATAACCATGTTGTTCGCGCACATCTATGATTTGTCAAAACTCTTCAACCATGCACTTCGCTCATTGTGCCAGAATTTTTCTAGTTTAGCCACTCACTGGTCTTATTTTTGCTAAATTGTAAGGCTTGAGAATTTCACTTCCACCAAGTACTTTAGATTTGACTTATGCATTGTTTTAAAATCCATTAAGAGAAGGCTTGGAGATCCACTCTTTCATACATAGCTTAAAAAAACACATATAAATTTAGGGAGGATAAAAATAACCTTTGCATATTTTACTTCCTTGCCACAAAGATGGCCTAAAGCTTAGAATGTGAATTTCATTATCTACTTTTCTCTTACAAAGTCATCACACTAATTTGGGACTAGAAATTTATTTAAGTAATCTTGGAGTATTCCCTTTCCTCTCACCCTAGTGTGATCTTGGAAATAAGAAACGATATTTCCTAAAAATATCTTCATCTCCCTTAAATAAAATCAACCAATCTCTAGTAGAGGCCAATTCCTCTTAGCTTATTTTGGAACTTAAACCTAAGACTTGTAAGGTCCCACACATGCCCACATATGCACAATCTTAGGATAGTTTCAAATTTCTAGAGTAACTCACATAGGAAGTCTAAATCATTCGAAGGGCCCATACATGCCCATATGTTCACAATCTAGGGATAGTTTTAAAGATTTATTATATTACAAAACATTCTAGGGATATAAAAGAATCAAAGTAAGGATTGCTATATCCACCACGTTAGCTTAAGATTATTTCATTTGCAATGGTCATTTGAACAAATTTAGCAAGTTATCTAAACAATACAATTAAAGAACTACACAATGTCCACCATGCTAAAATATTGAATTTAACTTATTAAAAAACGTTTTTACCATCTTCAGTCCTTGCGCACACTCTCACTCACTAAAACTTTTTTTGCTAGATAATTGAAACTATTTTTTGGGCTTGACTTGGTTAGTAAAGAGCCTTTTGGCACACCATCATAAAAACAAAGTTGGTCCATGACCCCAAATTCACATCCTACTCTCACAGTCTAAAAGAAACTATAATCAACCTACTTTCTAACATCCATAGGAGGAACAAAAAATAATTTGGTAGTCTAAGTTATGATTTTTGGGATAGGAATCCAAATAACTCCCCATCATCATTTCTCACTTGAAACTTAGAAAGTTGTGAATTAGGGTGAAAAAATCCTCTCACTCAATCATTCCTATACCATAAGGTAGGGAGACACCCTTGAAGGGTCGAAGGATGAGGTCCAGTTGTTTTGTGCGTGACTCCTTGGTTCACCCAACCCTTGGAAAGCATCTAGTCTGTGACCGGTTTCTGAGGCCGTAAATATAAATGTCGTGCTTGATGGAGGTAGCTTAGCAGTCCAATCTAGGATTTATCTAGACAAGGTGGTGGTTATGGGCTGCAATCACACCTTAGTCATATTTTGAACGATTTTTGCGAAATATCGCCAGTACTTTCGGGATATAACCCCTTCACCCCTCATTATAACTAATTGTTCATCACTTCACTAGATTCTCCTCAAGTGGATTCTGGTCCCACAGTCAAGTGAGTTTTTGGAGGTCCAGTGTTATTGAAGAGGAAGGAAGTTATGTTGGATAGGACATATGCACTTCTTGTTTGATTTGTATTCCCCGACATGGAGTTACAATATCCCAAACTACCTTTCACATTGTTTTGATGTATGATTTTCACCACTTGATTACATGTAGTTTTATGAATACATTGTTTAAAGTAATTTGAAATAAATTTTTCCTATCATTCTTCACTTCCATTTACACACACCCACCTCTAGGCTTGAATCATAGGGGAACCGCAATATCCCCATCATTCTAGGTGCTTGAGGAAATTACCCCCAATTTTGGGTGGTATTCATAATTTTGTTCAGACATCAACAATACCACCATATACACCAATCAGTGCTACAGTACTAGGCTCATGATTACTAGGGGCCACTTTTCTTGGAACCAATATCCAAATTAACTCACAAACACACCCTCCACCATAAGGAGGCATAGCTCCAACTTTTTCACAAAATACAAGCTCCCAAGGAACCACTTCCTCTAACACCATGGAAGGACCCACCCCCGTCATGCCCTACTTGGCTTCACTCAACATCCCAGATCTAATCAAACAGACAAATTATCTAATATTGCATGACCCCACTTGGCCAAATATTCCCACAAAGCTACCTTCTGATATTCCTAAGTTTGAAGGAAAAGATGGAGACAATCCAACCAACCATGTCATGTCCTTCCACTTGTGGTGTTCTTCCAATAGCATAATGGAAGATTTTGTTAGTCTACAGTTATTTCAAAGAAACCTTAAGGGAACTATGACTAAATGGTATGAAGATGAGAAGTTTGGTTCCCATGCAACCTTTGAGTCTCTAACCAAATCATTCCTGTCATTTTTTCAACTCTCTATTCATCATGACACTGGTTTAGATATTATTTCATAATGAAAAACAAACCATCGTTTTTCATATTTCCTTGCATATTCATGAGTGGCGTAGACATTGAAGCATATGTAAGGAAGATACCACCCCACAACAAATGCTAGATTGGTTCCTCCGATCACTCATTCCTACCCTTGCTAAATATGTGGCTATAAACCTCCCCCAAACTGAAGACAAAGCTATCACTATGGCGTAACAATTTAAATTCATCTACTCCCAATCATGGTACCTATACATTGTTCTTCCAGATTATCCTCATCCTTTTCTCTTTGGTCAAGAAAACTTGGAACATCGCATGCCACTGATGGGTTGATTGGATCCACGATTCATATTCAACCACACACACAACTGATACCCACATATGGTACCAATCCGTACTTTCCACCATGTGGGGGAACTCCATATGACCCTCCCCCATCACCCCCTCCACCATTAATGACACCTCTTGTTCCTATCATGGGTACACATCAACCCACGTCCCTTCCCCAAACAATACCCATCTTGCAATCGGTTCCCCCACCAACAACTTCATATCCACCTAGTAATAATGGAGCCACCTCCACTTTTTACATCCCATATGGACCCCAACAAGTTAATCCATATTGTCCTTTTCTGGGTCCTCCCCAACCTGTTGTACCCCCACATAGACAATACTAGGAAAGGGTCAACTTTATCCAACCTTCCCCTCTCCAGCAAGTTCAATATTTTGAACAATTGAATATAGACAAGCCACCTCACTAACCTAGTAATAACTGGAAGAAGGGAAAGAATAGGAACCAAGGAGAAGGTGGGAACCCTCCATAAAAAAATCCCCATGCTAGGGGAAACCAATGACAACCCAACCAAAACCCCGAAGAAGGAAATAACAATGGAAAGCCACGCCAAGGGAAAAATAACAACCTTCAAACCAATTACCCTTTTGAATTATGTGTTGAATATGGCCATTACACTCACCATTTCCCCCAAAGAGTTTACTACAAATGTATGAAGGACGTTGTGAATCCCTAGTTGATCCGTCAAGATCTTTAAATGACTGTGGTTGAGTTTTAAATTGCATGTGTTAATTAACCCTTTTAATAAGCTTAATGAAAGAATGAGGAAAATATAGGAATTATGACAACCATATACACATATGTATATCTTAAATGAAGTAATAAATAGCAAACCATAACAAGAGAATTGATAACGGAGTTCGGCACAACGTTGCCTATGTCTCCGGGCCTTTGTCTCTGTGTGGGAGGATTTTTTATTTCTGTTCAAAAGCTCAAAAGTACATCGTAGCAGTGCTAATTGGATACAAGACTAATCTGGTCATGTTCTTCCAAATCTCTAGAACCCAGCAAATAAAATGACACGAAAAATGGATGTCCGGAGCTCCCGAAAATGTCCCGCAAGCGTCTGCTCCTCAATAGCTTCCCTGCATAAAAATGGCTTTGTCTTGTATTCCCTTCAGCATAAATCTGCTCTGACTATCCTCCCATGGCCTCAAACAGGCCTGGTTTTTATAGATCTGAAGTTGGTTATCCATCCCCAACTTCCTCCCAAAATTTGGCCTCCAAAAATGCCCAATATCTCCCAAAATTGGATAAAATCCATTAATACAGGCATAAAAATAAAAAAAAATCAAAACTATATAACAAAAACCACTTTTGTTTTAATAATAGGGTGCAGCCCCCAAAAGTGCATGCCTTTGGTCATATGGGGGAGTGGCCATGTGGCTAGGCGCTCCACTTGTATGCTATCCCCCTATCCCTGGCTCTTGGTCTTCGACGTAGGCATAAGACCAGGGCTAACAACTTACCCTCGCACGCCCTATTCAGATTAGGTACAGGTCACATGGGATCCACTAGGATCCATGGGATGATCTCTATCTATCAACCACTGGGTCATATGGGATGTCAATATTACCGCGGGCTGGGGCTAAGCCCCAGCCCTTTCCGCCTTCGACCATTTCTTTGTTTTAATTCAAATAATTTAATTTCCATATAGCTATCAAGTGCCACCAGTGGAGCGGGCGGTTAGCCCGGTCCTGCCAGTCTGTAGTGTGGACGAGGTTTGGGGTTCGACTCCCGTGAAGTCCATAAAATTTTACACTACGCCGGAGAGCCAACCAGAGGGTGCCATGTGGAAGCCCATGACTGGGCCATGTGGCACCTCCACTACCAATCAGAAACTGCCACTTGTCAAACTCTGATTCGTCCACCTGTTTGCTGAGGTGTTTTCCCAGTCAGAAACCATACTACCATGTCAGTTCCCTATCAACATGCCACTATATCTGCCACGTCAGCCTGCTGACATCATCCCGTGCCACATGTCACCCTTACAATGGTGATACGTGTCACCCTCGGACTGGTCTAGTTTCCTATCGTACACCACATCGCCTGCCATGTGTCTTCTCCAGGAGCTGCCACGTCAGTTGTATGCTCGTACGGCCTGTACAATCAGCCTGCCACGTGGAACTGTACGGACTATACGGACTATACAATCACCCATTTTTTTGCCTGTTTGGGTTTTTGAACAGAATGTGATATCTTTCACATACGAAGCTCGTTTGATGAAGTAAATATATGGCTGGAATCAGGAAGACGAGACAAATGCAATGGCATTGGTTTCGTTGGATTCCAAGCACTTTCATTTTTTATCCTTTTTAAGCCTTGTCAGGCTCCTAGATCCGATTCTGGATCACAACTCCCCACTAAAATACCTTTT
>ML784716.1:408062-418167 GCA_009831015.1 Picea engelmannii | reverse complement strand
AGGTAAACCTCCTATATAATTCATAAGAGTTTCTTGTGTTTGTAAAGGGATATCTAACATTAATGCCATTTTTCTAAATCCATTGGTGTATTCTTGCACTGTTTGTCCTTTTCTTAGTTTTAAGCATTGCCATTCAATTAATGTTTTTTATTTATAACCCAAAGGATAGAATTGGTTCCTAAGTGCAAAAATGAAACTCTTCCATGATGGAAATACCTTACCCACTTGTTGTGTTCCATTTTGCAACTTGCTTTGCCACCATATGAGAGTTGTACCTGTAAGTCTCAAAGATGCCAACTTGATTTGTGTGGCCTCATCTTTGATCTGTTGCACACTACAATAAACCTCCATCTGCCCGATCCAATTGTCAAGTTTCTCTGCATTTACTTCACCATCATATATGGGTAACTCAAATTTAACATCAAGTTTTACCAATGGCATTTCATTCTTATGCTTATAAACATTTTTCTTTGCATTAGATTTAGAACTTGAACTTGAAGAAGAAGAAGAAGGAGGTGATGATGGAGGTGAAGGAGGAATCTGAGGATGATCCTCTTCCTCTTCACTTTTTCCCTTTGAAGATTCACCCAAAACTAGTCTCTTTCGTTCCAAGTAATCCACGTACAAAACTTTCACCATCTCCGACATAGAAAGGAAGGTTTTCCGGAACTCTTTCTCATCCTGAGAAAGCCCTTCTTCCGATGCCATCTTCTCGCTATGAGAAGGTCTCTTTCTCAATCCAATTAATGGATTCTCTGCAAAAAGATCGCCTTCACCACGCTGTAGCTTTTCCCTGGTTAACATGCAAAACTTAAATCCAAACGTCAACTAGCTATGATACCACTTGATCCGTCAAGATCTTTAAATGACCGTGGTTGAGTTTTAAATTGCATGTGTTAATTAACCCTTTTAAGAAGATTAATGAAAGAATGAGGAAAATAGATGAATTATGACAACCATATACACATATGCAGTTATGAAATGATGTAATAAACAACAAGCCATAACAATAGAATTGATAATGGAGTTCGGCACAACGTTGCCTACGTCTCCGGGCCTTTGTCTCTGTGGGGGAGGCTTCTTTATTTATGTTCAAAATCTCAAAAGTACATTGCAGAAGTGCCAATTTTCTACAATACTGATCTAGTCATGTTCTTCCAGATCTCTAGAACCCAACAAAGAAAACGACACGCAAAACGGATGTCCGGAGCTCCCAAAAATGGCCCGCAAGTGTCTGCTCCTCAATAGCTTCCCTGCATAAAAATGGCTTTGGATTGTCTTCCCTTCAACATAACTCTTCTCTGAATGTCCTCCCATGGCCTCAAACAAGACTATTTTTTATAGATCTAAAGTTGGTTATCCATCCCCAACTTCCTCCCAAAATTTGGCCTCCAAAAATGCCCAATATCTCCCAAAAATGGATAAAATCCATTAATACAGGCATAAAAATAAAAAAAAAATCAAAACTATATAACAAAAAACACTTTTGTTTTAATAATAGGGCGCAACCCCCAAAAGTGCACACCCCTGGTCATATGGGTGAGTGGCCATGTGGCCAGGCGCTCCACCTGTACGCTAGCCCCCTGTCCCTGGCTCCTGGTCTTCGGCGTAGGCATAGGACCGGGGCTAACAACTTACCCTCGTGCGCCCTGTTCGGATTAGGTCCGGGTCACATGGGATCCGCCAGGATCAACAGGTGGATCTCTATCTGCCAAGCATCGGATCGTATGGGATGTCAATATTACCGCGAGCTAGGGCTAAGCCCCAACCCTTTCTGCCTCCGACCATTTTTTTGTTTTAATTCAAATAATTTAATTTCCATATAGCTATAAAGTACCACCAGTGGAGCAAGAGGTTAGCCCAGTCCTTCCGGTTTGTAGCAAGGATGAGGTTTGGGGTTCGACTCTCATGGAGTCCATAAAATTTTACACTATGCCGGAGAGCCAACCAAGGGGTGCCACGTGGCAGCCCATGACTGGGCCACGTGGTACCTCCATTACCAATCAGAAATTTCCACCTGTCAAACTCTGATTCATCCACCTGTCTTCCAAGGTGTCTGCCCAGTCAACAATCATATTTCCACGTCACTGCCCTGTTAGCATGCCACTGTATCTGCCATGTCAGCCTGCTGACATCATCCCGTGCCACGTGTCACCCTTACAGTGGTGACACATGTCACCCTTGGACTGGTCCAGTTGGTTGTCGTACGCCACATCACCTACCACATGTCTTGTCCAGGAGCTACCACATCAGTTGTATGGCCGTATGACCTGTACAGTCATCCTGCCACGTGGCACTGTACGGACTGTACAGTCACCCATTTTTTTTACCTGTTTAGGTTTTCGAACAGAATGCGATATCTTTCACATACGAATCCTGTTTGACGAAATAAATATATGGTCGAAATCAGGAAGACGAGACAGGCGCAATGGCATTGGTTTTGTTAGATTCCAAGAACTTTCATTTTTGAGCCTTTTTAAGCCCTGTCAGGCTCCTGGATCCGATTCTGGATCACCAATGGGCACCCAAAACTCAAGGTCCACCATATGGACCTCCCACTTATATACCACCACCACTACCGATGGACTTACAAAACCATATCCCACATCAAGGATTCATTAATACTCAACCAAAAGTGGCTCAATTACCACACCTGAGGGGCACTTCCCTCCACTCGACTAATCCCACTTAGGGAACACCATCGACCACAGTATCCTCCTCACCTCTAAAGAGGAAATACTCTTACAAACTCACAGTCTCCAATATGGTACACCCCCTGATCCTTTACCAACCACTTCAAAATCTCCCAAGCCACCAACCGAACAACCTTTGATGATCTATATTCATGACACCGAAGCCATTTATTCCATGCCTTACACACCATTGCATGGGAATGTGCATAATGCTCATTCCCGAGCCACCCAAAACTAAAGTCTTATTGACTATCTCGCATAATCATCCACTTTCATGTCATTCATGGAGGTTATTGAAACATGACCTTCACAACAAAAGGAATTACTCCCACAATTGGGGGCAGTAGATCCCACATACTCCCATCCAATCACATTTGACTTAGACATATCAAACCCGTGAATCCCATCCTTAGTCGCAATATAGATTTCGGTCAAAATCCAAAATATCATCATCCATCATTGCATCGTTGAAGGAGGAGTGTCTACTTGCATTATGTCCAAAACAATATTGAAATAACTCGATTCACCTAGGTTAATTCCCTTATCCATTACCCTTCAAGTGTATGACGGTAGACCATCCCAACTAGAGGGCTTGTACCAAAATGTTACAGTAGAATTAGGGGGAAGGATGATCCTCATAGACATATAGGTCATTGACACCCAACTAGATTACAACATCCTTTTTGGTTGGAGCTACATGTATTCCACGCATGAAGTGGCTTCATCAGTGTTTTGCACTATGGTATTCCCAGATAATGGGAAATTTTTTACCATTGACCAATTAACCCATTATGAATATAACCAATCTTTCCATATCGATAATATCCTTCCCCTGATTCTCTCAACTTCTGACCTCTTACCCATGATCGACATATCCCCAGGGATGTTTCTGAATCCATCCTTCATTGGTACATACCAAGGCTTCCCTCACCCCAACCCCACCACCGCCAATGTTTGTCTTGTCACGGTTGATGGAGTAGAGACACCTGACCCCCCGTCCATGAAAATATCATTTGACTCTACATCCACTCCTTCCCATCCAACCCTGATACTTACCAACTTACTCCCCATATAGACCCCTCAGGATGGAACATCAGAGATCTCACCACCCGTGGGTCAAATCCCCATTTGAAAAATAGTTACACAAGCCATCACCCAAATAACCTTATTTTATCCTCCCCTAGGAGTAAMAATATACCAATTTGTTKCTACCCTCACCTTACCTAATATKTTTATAGCTATCCYGATATGGTATTTAGAACCCCCAACCATGCTACCAGGATTATCACTACAACCCCAACCTGTTATACCCTTGCCACATCATGTGGCATATCCAACCACTCATCCAAATGGTCACACAATTGGGGGAATTAATACTTCCACTGRGAACCTAGCTACACATCATAAGGGAAACACACAAACCAACATGGCACATAAAATAAGAAGGAAACTCTTCCCCCTTTCACCCGATGTGCATTGTGCATCGTCGTTAGAAATCTCACCAATCTTTTCTCTTCTTTACCCAAGTTATAGAATCTCATTTCAAAACCCATAAGTGCACCGCTAATAACCACACAAGTAGCCCCACTGACCTCCCCAAAACCTTCTTCCTCCAAACCTCCCAATTTGAGAAATAAGAACGATTGTAGTATCTTATATCAGTATGGTCATTTACACACCACTGCTCGACTCTCCCTCAATTTCGAGACACCTTAGCAACAATATGCCAAACCACATTTCCCAAATCCTCTCAACCCATATCCTATGTATTAACAATTACTGACATCCACTATGTTTCTATGTTAGTAAATGGGAACACATGATGTTCTTGCACATTATGTTACCATATAAGAATTACACATATCGATTCCCACTCATACTTGAGGGATGAGCATGCCATAGGGATTTCATCCCAACCATTACAACAATAGTAAAAACCTCGATGGAACAGGATGTGAACAATCCCCTTTCAAGTAGTCATGGAATCCCCCCTCCATGTACGAACCTTCTTCCTTTGATCCCTCTTTCCATTCCACCGTGAGGCGAAGACTTCTCCCCAAACTATCTTGTAAAACTAGTTTACAATATTCTCCTTCCCTCATACCACGTTACATTCATTTCGTATATGGATATTTGGTTCATGATGTCTACCGAAAGTCCCCATTCCCCTCTCATAGGTCCATCTACCTCAAATTCAAATGATTATATCTAATCCTAAACTCCACCCCCATCCATAAATGCCTCACCTATTACCCCCATGAGTCTCGACACCCCATTCTCGCCTATTACAAACTCCCCATACTCCATCAACTTTCAATTTGATGAAGACATTTTAGAGGTTTTGTTATCTCATGAAGTTGTCAGGGGCCATATGTGTTTGTTGTGAATACCCAAGTCTTCACCCCTGCTCCATCTCCCTCTTTTTCGCACACCATTCCTAGTATTTTTTCCTTTCTAGTTGATAAAGTAAATTTCCCTTTCCAATCAATGATCTGGTTTTCCTTAGTATTTTTCTTGGGAGATTCTCGGCTCAAGGTTTTTCTGTTTTCTTTAAAGGATTAACACAGATTGTGATTTTTTTGGTCCAAATTATCAGTCATCCTATTTGCTATTGATTGGGCACACATCAGGTCGTCCAAGTCCTTTGTTTTTACAGTTAACAGTCGTAAGAACAAGGTGCAACATCATTCAACATGGTCCATTCTAGGATTGAAACACAAGCAACGACCGAGTTCAATTTTCAATGGCGGAAATCTTAGGAATTTCAATTCAATCGCTCTCAGGCGATCAATATTTCAAAGTAGCGCAAGGATTAATGACTAGACAGAGTATTATAAGTCTCAAAGTAAATCTGAGCCATTGAGGGCTAAGGACATGTGGAGGCATATCCGTCACTTTGGATATTTGACAGTTCAGAGGATTGTGGGAGTTATGAATTGAAAAGTCCCGAAGATCAGAACCTCAAACTCCTAAAATAGTTGTGGACCATTGATCTCAAACAAACAAGGACCATTGATCTTGGTAGAAATATCACAAGAAGCCCTAAAGTGCTAAAGTTCCCAAAGTAAATCTTGACCATCCAAATGAAAAGGCCACATCTCGCCAGATATCATACTTCGTGAATTTGACACTTCAGAGGATTATAAGATCTATGCACTGAAAAGGTCCAAAGCATTTTCTCCCAAAGTCTATAGATCATTTATGCGTGTCCATCCAAATATAATGGTGGTAGTTTTCTTCAAGAATCTGGGCTTTGGGAGTTTCAGTATCTCGACTCTTGGTTTCATCCAGAGTGTTTTCTCCTGGAGTTAAAGATCAAGCATTGCGTGTCCTACTGAAATCCACGTCAGATCATCCTCCGGGAAGTGTTCTTGTTTATCTCCAAAATTATCACCATCTCTAAGTGTGGTTAGAAGGATCCTAAGGTTGGCGGGAAGATAAAATTCAGCGGTGGCACTAAATTCAGCAGAAGATCCTAGATCAGATATCATGACTATATCAACAACCACATTTCATTGTGGGGACAAAACATGCTTAAATGGTAAAATTCTCGAGCGGTCCCGCAATTGGAAACATGGTATAGCGAAAGAGCTATGTGGTGGAAGGTGGTGAATTGAGGGATCAAAAGTGGTGTGAGCTCAAACCTCTTTCAATGACCCCGCAATCACATGCTTATAAGACATCCAATCCAAGAGCAGCATGTAGCCGCCCCCTAGACATTATGCCTCGTCGCAATCCTGAGAAAAAGAAGTTAATGAAAAATGAATGGTGGTTGAAACCTAAATTCACTCCATAAATAGAAGGCATGGAGGAT
Source organism: Picea engelmannii (assembly GCA_009831015.1). NCBI lineage: Eukaryota > Viridiplantae > Streptophyta > Pinopsida > Pinales > Pinaceae > Picea > Picea engelmannii. The sequence continues at coordinate 411,660 of ML784716.1, read as the reverse complement.
CTGGTCGTGGAGACAAAACTATCAGCCCAAGGTACCCCTATGGAGGGTTTTTCCTACATGCCCATGTTGAGCTGATTTTGTATATGACAGGAAGATATATGCACAGTCTGACAAAAGAAGGCGCATACAAAAGGCTTTGAATGCATGTCCAGATCACACTCCTTGTAGTCATGGATTGATCTAATTATAAATTGATTAGGTCAATCTTTTGTAAAGGTCGTCAACTAGTTGAGAAGAGCTCCCTATTTTGTAACATTTTGATGCCAGAGCTGTTCTCTGGTTATGTATCAAATTTGAGACTTTCACATTAATAGAAGTCAACTTCTTTGATCTCTTTGTTTAAACTATGCTGAAACACTTGGGCATGGAGGATCTGGTTAAGGGTTGTGATTCTGTTGTAATGTAGGTTTGGTTATAGTAGTTTCACGACCAATTTTAGTTAGCTTCCTTATTGTCTTATTTCCCCTTACGCTGAAATGCTCGGGCATGGAGGATCCCATAGATATGTTGTATTTTCATTGTGATGTAGGTTTGATCATTATGTTGATGTGAAATATTTCAATGTATGAAACTTGAGTTCAAGAGTTCTCTTGAGTCTGAGTTTTTCTTCACCAAGATACTTGAAATATGGATGCCCATGGAAGATTTTTCCACCTTTCTCACTAAGTATTCCTTCTTCCCACCCTTGAAATTTGAATTCAAATCACTAACTGAAGTTAATGAGACCCTCACTTCCCTGTGCATTTCTTGTCCGGTTTATGTGATTAAAATCATTCTTGTATTGAGTTTTGTCCATTTTACCTCCACTGATAAAACCAACATCCACCAAAAATTATGATGGGTATTGGGATTATCCTCTTGCAATATAAGGGTGACTCTCAGTGCTAACATTAATGGCTTCATTTTTGGGGAATGAATTGAAGACATTTCCCTAGGATAGAACGACAAAGAGATTATGTTTCTGAAGGTGCATCAGAAATAAGTAACTTTAAGATTGCAACTTGCATCTGGTGACTCCATTGTTTTAGTTGTGGCTCCTAAAGGCATACAGATGAGGTGTACTCCAAAGATGCTTATGGCTACACTTGAAGATGACCCAAAAAATAATATCAAGAAAGGAAATACCTCTCAAGAAGTGCTTTCAACTATTGTACTAGGTGATTATGGAAATTTACAAACTTCTTCTTTTAAAACTCCAGTATCTGCATCTAATTTTCTTGTTTATGGGATTGAAGCTCTAGATGATTCATTCTTAAGACATTGGGGGGATAAAAAATATTTTCTTTATTATATTACATAAATTTGGGCACTTAAGAGAGAAGAGGGGGAATATGTTTCAGACTTCTCAAAGATATTTAATAAGATGCACAATAAGATTCCCACTAAAATTAATCCTACATAAACCTTTGCCAAGATCACTTATGCTAGTTCTTTTAAACTTGAGTTTTGCCTCCTGTTAAGAGAAAGAAGAGCTACCTCCTTGGCTCATATGCAATATTTATCCCTTGAAGTAGAGTTAAATATATTATCAGATGAGAAGCTTAGGAGTAAATCTAATGCAGACATAAGAAAAGGTAGCGCTGAAGCTTCAACCTCTGATTCCTCTGCTGCTTCCCATTAGTGGATGAGTTGACAAAACTGGTAAAATCACTTTCTACAAAATAGATAAGTTTAAATTTGAAGCAAAGCAGAGCTATAGGAACCCCCAGAATGTTGATATTAGGGGAAATTTCAGAAGACCAAATAATTCCCCTCGGATCATCCAAAGAGATCAAAGAAATAGGGATAGGGACGATAAAAAATTCCAAGCCCCTCTCCAAAATAATATGGTTACTTATAAAGATGGAGAAGAAGAAGATGCTAATATTGAAATCCATTGTCTTGGTGACACCTCTTCATCTCCTCATTTAACTCAATTTACATATGAAGAGTCTCTCATGGACAATCATCTTAATGAGATGAGAAAAGGAGAAAGGACAAGTGGTGGTCCAAATAGATACAACCTCGGGTCCAAGAAGAAAGAAGGAAAGCTCGATATTCCTGATCAACCTACTAGCGAAGAGAATCATTATAAAGAGGTGGTAGCTAGAAGCAAAGAAAAAGAGGCACAAAACCCCTGTGAAGTGGTTAAGATCCATATCCTAGAAGTAAAGGAGATTCTAAAGCCTCCCTCTTCTTTTAGCTTTCAGAATGATATTCAAAAGATTTAAATTCATGTACCTTTCTTGGAGATAGTGAAAATTGAAGATTTCAAAAGATACCTCTCCAAAGTGTTGGAGCCTGATCCTTCATATAATTCCATGGATTCAATCAACCTCCAAGATGAAAATCATGTTGTCATATTGGTACCTTTGGTTGAGGATAAATATGACTACTCACATCCTTTCTATATCTCATTGAACATCCATGATGAGGTGTCGCACAACTTCTTGATGGATTCAGGGGAATCTCATAATCTCATGCCTAAGATTGTCATGGAGGAACTTACAAAAAAAAACCATTTCTTGTACTCATTTGATTCTAGGAAGGTGAAGTGCCTCGGGGTTATCAAAGACTTGGTTGTTTCCTTGTTTCAGTTGCCAATGAAAAGTGTGTTCATAGATCTAGTGGTGGCTGATGTCCCTCCTAAGTTTGGGATGCTCTTGTCTAGATATTGGATTAAAATACTGGGTAACATGTTGCATATGGATATTTCATATGCCATTATTCCTGTGTTTGGGGGAGAACATAGAAGGATTTACAAGGAATCTCAACTTTCTTACATTATCAGTGATGAAACAAATCCGACCAACCACCCCATTTTTGTAGTAGACATTGATCTAGGAACCAATATGTTACATCTCACTAATGGACCTTAAGAACCTATTGAAATCAGAAAGCATCCCCTCACTGTTATCCACAAATTTGGTCATTGTGATGATGTCATGATGATATCAGGATGATGGAAGATCAAGCTCTTTAGCAAGAACACTTTCCTGAGAAAAGTTACAGTTGTCTTCTTCCAGAACTCACATTTTGAAACATGTTCGCAGTCTACTTATATATTCTCCTGCGAGAATGCATGATTCCCACAGGCTACCTTAAGCTGGGGTGCGAACTTCTTGCACTGTACTCATGGTTAGGGTGAGAATATGATCTTAAAAGGGAAAAAGATAAAGATCTTGAACCTTCTATAAGGGAATCTTCTAGAAGGGTGAGTTGGCTTTCGAGTGGTTATTCAAGTACTGGCATTCCAGATATCTTGGGATCATTCCCTATCCAAGTAACTAATATATCTTCTCCTATATATTGAGGAGATTGCTTATGGAAAGGGTTAAGTGAAGTTAAGCAAGCAACAAGTTAGCAAGAGATTGATTAGAGAATTAGTGCAAGACTGTATGGAGGACTAATGCTACAGCAGCAAGGCCATCACATGTGGTTGATTTTCTTCATGCATGAGCAAGTGTGTGTGTCAAAGATAAAATCCATCGAAAGGAGACCTATGACATCAAGGCTCAGGTTGTAAGTTTCTCTTTCAATTAATATGATACAGTGATATATTTCTTTCCCATAAAGTGAGATCTACTTTATTACATAATTCCTTGATCATATGTATAGT
>ML784716.1:363115-397722 GCA_009831015.1 Picea engelmannii | reverse complement strand
TATGTTCGAGAGAAGTCCAAACCTCTATTGAGTTGGCCATCTGCAGTTATACTTTCATTCCGTGTCGGCCTTCCCTGTGTCCAAAGTCCAATTGTCGCATACTCTGTTTCACTTTTGAACTCTGTTACTCATTTCGTGTCACTAATGTGGGATACATCAAGGCCCTCCTGTGACGAGTCTTGTTATGTTGACTTCAACACATTATCCGGAATCGAGACTTAGAAATTTTTCAGTGCCTTGAAGCTTGCATGCCTCAATGGCAAGTTTCTCGCTTTCGACAGTGGGTTTATATCATTGACCCCTGATCGAGAGATTCCATCAAGCGTTCGACATCAACTCATTTTTTCACAGTCGACGGATTGTACTATAGTACCTTGGGATTCATTGGCATTAATGGTGATCTCCCTTGCACTTGTTAACGGTATACATCAATGACCGGTAATCAAGTGGTTTCTACCATGTTCGACTTCGACACATGTAATCACATGGTCAGATTCGTACTTTGGGCGATGAGATTGAAGACCCTGGATATTTTCTTTGTGATCCAGGTTGCGATGGAGTATGTACGATTTGCGACACATAGATCCACTGTGTATGTTTCGTGGCTATGTCGTCTTGATTGAAAATTTGTCGCACAGATCCACAGTGTATTCAGGTGGCTGTGCTACATAGTGACGGCATGGATCCACAGTGTATGATTGGTGGCCATGACCTTGGTTTATGATGTCATCACTCTATGATCTGAGTATGGGAATGCCTACCTCGGAATTGATATACATGATATTCTGTTGATGCTTGGATGTTTGCAGGTCTCTGATTAGATGTGCTTTTGGTTCTTGACACACACATGCAGCTTACAAAGTCTATTGACTATCACTAGTTCCGCTCTCGAACTTTGGGGGGAATTCTGTTATCCACAAATTTGGTCATTGTGATGATGTCATGATTATATCAGGATGATGGAAGATCAAGCTCTTTACCAAGAACACTTTCCTGAGAAAAGTTACAGTTGTCTTCTTCTAGAACTCACATTTTGAAACATGTTCGCAGGCTACTTATATATTCTCCTGCGAGAATGCCTGATTCCCGCAGGCTACCTTAAGCTGGGGTGCGAAATTCTCTCACTGTACTCATGGTTAGGGTGTGAACATGCTCTTAAAAGGGAAAAATATAAAGATATCAAACCTTCTAGAAGGGAATCTTCTAGAAGGGTGAGTTGGCTTTCGAGTGGTTATTCAAGTACTGGCATTCCAGATATCTTGGGATCATTCCCTATCCAAGTAACTAATCTATCTTCTCCTACATATTGACGATATTGCTTATGGAAAGGGTTAAGTGAAGTTAAGCAAGCAGCAAGTTAGCAAGAGATTGATTAGAGAATTAGTGCAAGACTGTATGGAGGACTAATGCTACAGCAACAAGGCCATCACATGTGGTTGATTTTCTTCATGCATGAGCAAGTGTGTGTGTCAGAGCTAAAATCCATCGAAAGGAGACCTATGACATCAAGGCTCAGGTTTTAAGTTTCTCTTTCAATTAATATGATACAGTGATATATTTCTTTCCCATAAAGTGAGATCTACTTTATTACATAATTCCTTGATCATATGTATAGTTTAGTGATTGGACATATTATGTGCTTTCACTTTGGTTGGTTTGTGCTGTTTTGATCTTGACCGCACAAGAGCACTGGAGCGAAGCAAGGAACAATAGAGACCAAGGAAGCGATTACAAGGTACATATCTTCTTCTCACTTCCAATTTAATTCAATAGTTAGATCTAGGGAAAGCGATATATTTTGTCTTGTTTTGTTCTAGATCCAGGTGGATTTAGGGAGATCGATTAGTGTCCGCACCTACGGATTTATCCTATAACACTCACCTCTTTTGAAGCCCCCCCTTCTAATATCTCTATTTGGAAAATGTTTTTTGATGGATCTTCTTCCAGGGTTGGGGATGGGGTAGTTTTCATTTCCCCTACCCAAGATACCATAGCTATGTCTTTTAATCTTGAATTGGAAACAACAAGCAATGTGGCAGAATATGAGGAACTTGTTTTGGGTTTAAGAGTTTCCAAATACATGAACATTGAGGATCTAGCAGTATTTGAAGATGTTAAGTTAATTCTACATCAGGTTAGAAATCTATATTAGACTAAGAACCCCATGTTAAGGGCCTACAAAAACAAAGACTGGGATCTTATTGACAGTTTCTTCTTGGATTTTAATATCTCTTTTTTTCCAAGAGAGGAGAACATTGTGGCAGATCCTTGGTTGTTTCAACAAGTAACTTCAGGGTTCCTTTGCCACCTAAAATCAAGTATGACGTGGAAGTAAAGAATAAACCCTCTATTCCTGACAATGTCAAACATTGGAAGGTCTTTGAGGATAATATTGAGATAAAAAAGTTTATTGAGACTGTGGATGAATTTTTTGATTTTCATATCAATCAAGATTAGGATTCTCAAGAAATCTCTCATGCTGACGTTTTTATTAGTAAAATTGTTGACCAACATATTGTTTATTTTCCTACTAACCATATTCCAAAGGGACTTGTCCCCTTAGAGATATTTTTTTGACATAAATGATGTTTCTTTAAAGGTTAAATTTTTAATTGAGGAGGCTTATGTGACCGAATGCAGTTTGGGAATAGAGGAAGACCCAAAATATGCCAAATTGTCTAGTATTTTGTCAAAGGACCAATAGGTTGAATATGTCAAGCTTTTGAAGGATTTTTCTAATGTGTTTTCCTGGAAATATGAATATTTGAGAAGATATGACACCATTATCATTGAACACAAAATCCATTTGAAGGAAGATGCCAAACCTTTCAGGAAGAAACTCAAACAGATAAATCCCATGTTGCTTCCTATTATGGAAAAATAAGTGAAAGAGATGCTAGATGCATAGATCATCATCCCCTTGAGTTATTCAGAATGGGTGGATAATTTCATGCATGTGAGGAAGAAGAATGGGGAAATCATATTATGTGTAGAGTTCAATAATTTGAACAAAAGATCCAAAAATGACAAATACACCTTGCAAAAGATGGAGCACATTTTACATGGAATGACTGGTTCATCCAGGATGTCTATGATTGATGGCTTCTCTAGCCACAATAAGATCTTTGTCCTTCCTGAAGATGGAGAGAAGACAACTTTCACTACTTCTTGGGGCATAGTCATGTATAATAAAATTCCCTTTGGATTGATGAATGCAGGAGAAAACTTCCAGTGAGCCATGGACATTGACTTCATTGGTGAAAGAGACAAATTTGTAGTAATCTATAGGGATGACATTACAATATTATCAAGGTATGATAAATAGCATTGTCATCATCTGAAGAAAGTATTCTTAAAGTGCAGAAGGTTTTGTCTCTCCCTCAATCCTAAGAAATATTTGTTTGCTATGAAAGATGGAAAATTGTTGGGGCATATTGTGTTATCTAAAGAGGTGAGAATTGATCCAGGTAGACTAGAGGCCATCCAGACCTTATCTTTTCCTAGATCTAAAAAGTAGGTTCAGTCTTTCTTGGGTAAAATCAACTTTCTAAGGAGGTTCATTTCTGATTTTGTTGAGTTGGTTAAACATATTATAACCATGATTAGAAACGAAAGAGAGGTGAAATGGAATTTTGAAGCTCGAGATTCTTTTGACCAAATAATAAAGAACTTGACTAAAGCACCTGTGCTCATCATCCTTGACTATTCTAAGGAATTTCTGATATTCTCTTTTGCCTCATCGGATACATTGGCTCTTGTTTTGTTATAGAAAAATACAAAGGGGTTAGAGAAGCCTATTTATTTTTACAACAGATAATTGAGGGATGTAGACATGAGATATGGTATCATGGAGAAGCAGACATATGCTTTCATCAAATCCCTCAAGGCATTAATAATCCATGTTATGCATTCAAATATTATTGCATATCTCCCCTCGGCCTCAGTAAATGAGATATTGATCCAACCTGATATATATGGGAAGAGAAGCAAATGGATTGCCCAAATTTTGGAGTTTGACCTAGAAATAAAACCCACCAAATTCATGAAAGGCCAAGGTTTAGCCAGGTTACTAGATGAATCAAATTGCAAGGCATTAGGGGTTAGTTTCATGAACACACACTCAAAAAATCAGCAAACTGAGATTGCTGATAAATATGCTCATGTCAGCCTGAACTTAGTAGAATGCATCTAGTATAAATACATCATATATTTTTTGCATAAGTTAAGGCCTCTTGATGGTTTGCATAGAAGCAAGGTGAGAGATTTGAAATTCAAAGCAATCAAGTATTGTCTCATTGATCAAGTTCTGTACTGGAAGGATCCTCTGGTAGTTTTGTTAATATGTCTAGACCCACGGGAGGCCCAAAGAACTATGATTGATTTTCATGAGAACTTATGTGCGGGACATCATTTTTGGAGAACCATAGCTTATAAAATCCTCAGAGATGGGTATTTTTGGCCCAACCTTTTTACTGATGTTTGTGAAAATATTAGAGCTTGTGTCAAGTGTCAAAATTTTGTTGGAAAACAACAACTCAAATATTTTCCTTTGAAACCTATAATGGTTTTCAGACCTTTTCAACAATGGGGTCTCGACTTCATTGGAGAGATCCACCCAGCCTCAAGTGGTCAGCATAGATGCATTTTAACTGCCACTTATTATTTAACCAAATGGATAGAATCCATCCCTATAAGAAGTGCCTCCCACAAAGTAATCATAAGCCTCCTTGAAGATATTATGTCCATATTTGGTTGTCCAAGGAGGATTGTTATAGACAATGCTACCTCTTTCAAAGATGAACCATTAATCAAGTTCTGTGAGCAATATGGGATTACACTAGTCCATTGTACTCCCTACTACACTCGAGGAAATGGTTTGGCAGAATCCTCTAAAACAATTCTCATAAATATCATAAAAAAACTATTAGAAGACAACAAGAAAGCTTGGGATTCAAAGTTGAAATTTGCATTATGGGATGACAGAGTTACATCCAAAAGGTCATTTGGAATTTCCCCTTTTCATATTGTGTATGGGGTTGAGGCTATTTGTTGGGACAAAGGGTAGACCCAGGGTTCAACGCTTCAACAACACATCAACAAAACCCTAACTATTGACCCTTTCAGTAACACCTAGGGAAGAAAATGAAGTCTCACCAGAGGTAGAGGCAAGGGTGGTTGCAGGACTCAAATGTCTACAACCTTGTTGGGACACATATTTTTGATCACAATACTTATAGAGAACTTATCATTTAACCATTCATTAACATTTAACCCTTATTCACACTGCAGGATGAAACCCTAATTACAGAACAAAGTGGTGTTCAACAATATCTAAGCACTAAGAACATAAAAATAGATTAGATTTGGCATTCCTTCGCATTACTAAGCACTAAGATACTATTATCAGATGCATCTCACATATATATTATTGTATTAAGCATAAATCACATGAATAATGCAAATTCTAACCATGTACAATATCTATTGCAAACAGATATTCATAAAACAACATAAAATATACAATGGAAAATACAAGCATTACACAGAGATTTTTCCGTTGGAAACCCAAACTAGGAAAACTAGCATATTCTATATTCATTCATTGTGATACATTTCTTACAACAGAATATACATATAGGAGACAAAGACATCCAAAACCCTATCCCAATGACCTGGATTAGTCCAAAACCCTAATTCCTTAACTGGAAATAGAAAACCATTGGAAAAAACCATGTGCCGAAAAACCAACTGAACAAGTGACATGTTTCCCAAGGAAGGTGACACGTGACCCAACAAATAACACAACAACCATAAATAATAGAGAAACCACAAAACATGATATACACAGTTCACCCTAGTGTGGGGCTACATCCACCAACTCTTCTTCTTCTTTATTGCTTATGTCAATCGTCTTATAGCACAAAGCCACAAAACCCTACTCCGCATAACACAGGAAATCTGCACGCACCTCGCCAGATCCTCCTTCCTCGAGTTAGGTCAAAACACAATTCCTTCTTAAATAGTCTCCACATAAGTTTCTCACAGTCACTTGCACTTAGCTCTTTAAGTTCTCAATACAATATGCACAGAGAATTCATAACTATCGGCACTTAGCTCACTGGCTTACAATTGACTGAATCCTTCTTACCTCGCCTAGATATCTATTTATAAATTAGAAAAGGGGTATAAACATGGGTAAACCCACGGGTCGACATCCCATACCTGTTACATAAACCCAAAACCCAAAAAACCCTCAAAAGGGGTTGAGATCCTGCGATCTCTGTTTCGCCTTGTGCTCTGCTTTCAACCAGCCTGTCAAAGTCCCAAAAGTGGTCAATCATGACCAAGGTTATTCAAAACTTGGTCAAGGGACAAAATGCACCCAACACTCACCTATGAATCATCCCAAGTCACTCTGATCTGGGTAACACTACCTTAAAATCCTCGAGCTTAGCTCAAGGTGCCTCGACCTGTTTCTTCGACAGAGCCTCCTGCTCGACGAACTACTAAATATATTTCTCGGTCATAGGTCTTTCCAATTCTCATTCCACTATAGTGACAATTTGTTCTATTTTTGTACCTTATCCTTCCATATCCTAAAAAATTATGCAAGCTTCATCCTAGATTGGCCAGATCTTCCGAGTCACTTCCATAAATTTTCTCTTTATGGCATGGACTTGCTGTTGAATCGAGTGTTGTTCCTAGGACCTTTTCATCCTCTCAACTGTAGACAAGAGTTTCAAATGTTCTTGTACTGTTGCTGCTTTATGCTTTGAATCCTAGAGTTGTGACTCCAATTTCCTTAGTTCAGGGTCCTCTACAAGGCGCTTGTAAGTCTGCACACTTTGACTACTAAGCTATTTAAATTCTAAGGTCAATCCCTTCATTCTCTAGACTGCGCTTCAGACAGTTTCTTCTCTCTAGTATCACACTTCCTTAGGAGTTCTTGGCACTTCTTGTAGCTCCAGTTATGCTACTGTCTGTTGGAGTTGTTGAATGGCTTCAGCAAGCTTCGTCACTTAGCTCTTCATTGGGTCTTCTTCTCTCTGTTCTAATCCCGTCACAGAGTGAAGTTCTCTAATGACTACTTATTTAACTTCAGCCTACTCGACAAGCAATTGTTCCTTTTCCTTCTAGATTTGTGCTCTAGCTTCTGTGAACTTTTCCTGGAGGTCGTCTTTTTCTTGTTGCGCAACCCAATGTTTCTATATGGCTTCCTCTTGTGCTTGCTTCAGGGCCTCTGTGGCCTGATTTTTTTCCTCCTAGACATGACTAAAGAGAGATTCATTCACATATTCTATTCTGTGTAGCTGGGCAGGTTCATCTCCAAACTCTGTTCCTTCTGATGATAGTGGCACAGTGGATACTGCATGGATGGAGTAGAGGGCTTGTTGTACCTCTTTCAGTTCTTCCTGAATTCTATCATACATGGTTTCTTTCTTAGCTTCATTGTTATGTAAAATGTCTTTTGAGGTATCTGAAACAACGACGATGATGAGGTCGATTTCATCCATCGTGAGCACAGTCTTTATATGTGGTTTACGAGCTTTGGACTTCTTCCGCGATGTAGGTTTCATGGGGGAAACCTTTCTTTTCTTTGATGTCTCAACTCCATTAATGGGATTCCTAGGGAGTGTTACTTCACCCTGCTTTTTCTTCTCTTCTTATATTTTTTCCTCTTCTTTGTCTACTTCATCACCTCTTCCCTCTTCAGGTGAATCTGAAGCAGTCTCTTCTGATGCATTGTTCAACTCTTGTACCTATTCCTTTTTATTCCTTCTTCTATTGCTAGGTGAATCATACTCTTCGTGAGTGACCACTAGACTTCTGATGAGGTCAAGGTTGGATAGTTTTGCATGGTCAACTGGTATAAGGAACATTGCGGGCCATTCCTTTGTGATTTCTTCCATGTCCTCTTGTGTGAGCTTGTAGTAGGATTGGATTTATTCTTTATGTTCATCTGCATGCATGGTGATATAAATAAAATTCCTATTAGCACAAAACTTTGCAAGAGGCTTGAACCTGTGTAGGTTGTTCTATGTCATTCAAGGGAACAACTCAATAACCCTCTTTAGCTGCAGGTAGTAGGTGTGGAACACTAATTTTGATCTCCATTGTTTCCCCATGTTGCTAGAGTACTAGAGTGTGGTGAAATTCACCTCTAGTGGTTCAGACGAGACAATTTCCGGGAAGGTCTCTCCTTCCGAAATATCCCAAGAAATGAAGGTGATAAGGATAAAAAACCAACTGAAATGGAACTCATAGCCCTGATCCTAAGCTTCGTGGAAGTCTTGTTCTAATTGGTTGACTAGGTAGATCACCCAGTTCATTTGTATCCCTTCCACACATTTTCCCGCAAGGTCAACAATGAACCCTGTGACCTGTGTGGGTATGTTCTTCCTGGATAGATTACCAATGATCAACTGGAAAGCTAGGTGCATTGTGCCATTATGTATGGAGGCTACCTTGTAGAATCTCTTCCCCTTCTCCACATCATTGTATGTGTATTTGATTCACTGTGTCAGGGCACTATTTGCAGCCTTCCCTGGGTAAAATTCTTGTGGATCTGGTCCTTTCATACTTAATCGAGTGATCCGATGGATCAGTGCCAGATCTACGGTCATACGTCTGTCTAGCCATAGATAACCGCCATGGAAGAACAACAATAAGAGTTTAATGCAAGCGTTAACCTCCTGGTGCATTCCAAAGTGTGGTATCCTCATTACATATACAATAGTTGATCCAGGTGGATATTGGTGGCCACCCACCTTTTCCAACTAGCTCAAAACAGTTTTCTAGCAATTTTGGCAATTTATTATTTTTAGCAGGTTTTAACTTTCGTGGCCATTTTGAGGGACTAAATGAAGGTTTTTCGAGATATATATTCTCAATGATATAAAAAGGCATCATTGAGCCCCCAAAATGAATCTCCTTGATTATACCTTTCCAACGAGCTATCGTATGCCTAAAACGGAGATCGTATGCAAAAGCTACGACCACGAGAAGCTGATGTACTAACTTACCCAAATGGGGCCCACATGACTTTTGGTGCTTCATATCCTAGGGTTAGGTTTTTGGATGTATAGGGTTTTGGGAATTCCTGTTTATTGTAAAAAGGGCTTCATAGCCTCATTGTAATGATCTTCTTGCGAATGCGAGTAGCTGTCACATCTCTTCTCAAAGATAAGCTGCCACCATTCTAGCGAGTCTTTCACTCTGTATTTTTAATGTCTCTGTACATTTCTTTCATTAATAGAAATCATGTATTACAATATCTCTGTGTTTATGGTTGCATATATGATACATTTCTATTATATTATTGAATATCTGTGATATCTTTGTGCATTTCTTTATTATATCTCCAATCTCATTTCATGCCGAAAATAATCTGGATTAGTGATATCAGAGCAGGTTGTTCTTGATCATTTTGTTCACTGCATGTCCCCGACGAGGTCCAAGTATAGCAACTTGGGTCTCGATCTTGTCTCTCTTGATGAAAATTGTTCTCTCACATCCAAGAAACCCTCAATGGTAGAATAAAATAAAAATGACAGAGAAGACGATCCTATTAGTCTGTTGCTTGAGCAAGATCTCATGTGACAGAGGGAATACATGATGGAGAATTTTTCCCACATCCTTCAATGCCTGACGATAGAAATAGTCACATGTTCATCAAGTGGCCACCTTGGAGGAACCTCGCCTTTCAAGGTACAAGTTAATTTTGATATTCCTGTATTTGAAGGACAGATACATGCATAAACCCTAGACAAATGGTTAAATCTGCTAGAAGGTTATTTCTCTGTTCACAAATTTTTCGACAAAGAAAAGATCACCTTCGCACTCCTTAAATCTCTTCCCCATGTAAAACATTGGTGGGAAACTTATTGGGAGTAGAGTTCTATCGAGGAGTCTGAAATATATGGGGTCAATCCCACTTGGGATTTTTTTGTGGATGTAGTAAAGGAACAGTATTACCCTATTGGAAACTATGAGGACCGGTACATGAGATAGATCCACTGTAGCAAGAGAGGGGTGAAGCAGTTTCAAAGTTCACCAATACCTTCCATACCTTGTGCACCAAGCTGGGTATCAAAGACTCCGAGCAACATTTGGTTCTAAAATACTGTGGGGATCTACATAGATACATCAAGACTGAAATGGATTTTCTAGACATCTTATCACTCGGTGCTTCTTATCAATATGTTGTTAAAATAGAGTAGAAATTTAAGCACCAGAACAAATGGAAGTTCGAGGTCTACAAATCTGTGACAACCGAAGTATGACAAAGACAACCCTAACAAACAGTCTCCCGAAAACCAGTCCAAGACATAGGAAAAGAAGGGTCACGGGAAGACAAAGAAGGACACCAAAAAATGGTGCGAGTTACAAAAAATCCCTTGGCACAACACCGATGAATGTCGCTCAAAATAGTCATTGGTGGCTGAGATCAAAGACAAGGAGTTGAACCCTGATTTAGAATCCGATTATGAAAATATTGGTAAAGGAAATATCATTGACACAAACCCCACTTCTATTGTCGCAACCGCAACAATTCAACCAGAAGAATTAACAGATCCCGAAGTGGGGGAACTCCTTTTTCATTCACAGATGTGGGTGGAGGGGACCCCACTGCATTTTATTGTTGATAGTGGAAGCCAGAAGAACCTCATCTTAGCAGAGGTTGTTAAATAGTTTGGATTTTCAACAACACCACACCTGCAACCATACAACATCGGGTGGCTTCGCCAAGGATGAGATATCCGTGTCAGTCACCAATGTCGATTGTCATACGAAATCTAGCCCTTCAAGGGTGAGGTATTATGTGATGTTGTCCCACTGGATGTCTGTGATTTTCTCTTGGGCCAACCATATAGGTGGAAGTGCCATTTTGTTTATGAGTCTCAACCCCGTAGTGTCATTGTTACTTTGGGGGATCATATCTACAAAATACCAGAGGTAGTTCCAACTATTGTTCCACCTAAAAAGTGCCACAAGGTAGTATCTCATACTGCAAAATTTAGCTTCGTCACAATTTGTTCAAAAGGAGAACAGAAGGACAATGCAACCACTACAACCTCACTCCAATCACCTTCTATCCAATAGAAGCAGGTCGACAAGGCTGCAACAAAGAACAAAGATTCCTTCTACACACTTCTTCTCATGTATCTCAACTTTTTGAACAACCTCAAGCTCAATAGGTTCTTGACATACTTCCACAAACTGAGCAACGCGATGTATCCAACAATACAAGCAGCTCACCAAGATGTAGATCCAACAAAAGCTTTTCCCTCTCCTCCGAGAACTCAACGCAATGGAGACCATTTATTCCTAAGGAGGGAGGATTGATCTAGGTGGATATTGATGGCCACCCACCTTTTCCTACTGGCTCAAATCAATTTTTTGGCAATTTTGGCAATTTACTATTTTTAGAGGGTTTTAACTTCCAGGGCCATTTTGAGGGCCTAAATGAAGGTTTTTTAAGATATAGGTTCTCAATTATATCCAAAAGCATGATTGATCCCCCAAAATGAATCTCCTCGATGATTCCTTTCCAACGAGCTATGATACGCCTAAAACGAAGATCGTATACAAAAGTTACGACCCTTAGAAGTTGATGTACTAACTTACCCAAACGAGGCCCACATGAATTTTGGAGCTTGATATCCTAGGGTTAGGTTTTTGGATGTCTAGGGTTTTGGGCATTCCTGTTTATTGTAAAAAGGCCTTCATAGCCTCATTGTAATGATCTTCTTGCGAATGTGAGTAGTCGTCACATCTCTTCTCGGAGATAAGCTACCACCATTCAAGTGAGTCTTTCACTCTGTATTTTTATAGTCTCTATACATTTATTTCATTAATAGAAATTGTGCATTACTGTATCTCTATTTTTATGTTTACACCTATGATATATTTATGTTATATTATTGAATATATGTGATATCTCTGTGCATTTCTTTATTATATCTCTGATCTCATTTCGTGCCAAAAATAATCCGGATCAATAGTGGGTTGTGCGATGTCTATGGTCCATGGTTGGGGGATGATCTTCGACTTCTTTCCCATCGTCCTGGTCAAATAATTTTGTGGGGAAAGAATTCCATAGTTCTTGCGATCACCCAAGTTGAAGTCATTGATCTTAAATGTCATAATTTATCCTAGCTGTAGTCCCACTGTGCATATCCCCTTCGAAAGGTACATAGTCATCAAGGTGTAGTCGAAGTCCCTTGGGACACTGTCACGACTAACCGCGCCAGCCATAGGTAGGATATATTCGGGCATGATGGACAATATGAGCTTCATATTCACCAAGTCATCACGATGCTTGGTTCGTTTCTCGGTGGCAGTTCTACTAAGACCAAATCGACGTGCAGTCGATGGGGATGCTTGTACACCTCTAGTTGATGAAGCTTGTGCCCTTGCAAAAATGACCTTCTTAGCCATTAGATCAATTAGAATCTCTTTTACAAACTTTTCCATGGCACTACGCTCACCCGAGATACACATTCAAGATCGAATATCTCAGGTCATTGAACAAACACTCAATGAAATAGAATGGTTGGTGAAGTCTCAATAAGCACAACGCAGTAATAGTCATCTCTCTGTGGGATCGAATAATTATTGTTTGTAAAAGTGTTCTCGGTGCAATGTTCAACAGGATAAATATACAATTTCGTAACGGATTCCTGCAATGGGTCAAAGAGCCTCAATCAATGCAATTCCATCCTTTATGGCACAATATCAAAGGTCCAATGACAATATTTCTAGCCATAACTTCTTTTCTAATCATTCAGGAGCATTTTTCTAACCGTCATAATGCCTCCAACAGTCATATTGTTCTGTCGTAGAAAACTGCCAATCTGTGTTGTTATGATATTCCAATGAAGTTCAAGTTCTGTAAACCTTCCTTCTGCGAAGTCCTCTCTGGAACTTCTTGCAATTTTTCTAACTTTTCCTTCTTCTTGCTAAGATTTCTATCTTTGTTTCCCATGATTTGAGTCATTGGGTTCCTCTTTTTTTCATTTTTCTTGTCTTCTCTTACCATAGTAACTTCGCGTAATTGAGGATCTTTCATAGGGTTCAAGGATAATACTTATTCTCAATCTGGGGCAGATGTTCTACTCTCTTGTATGGACAGGTTTTTCAAGTTTTTCTGTGTTCTCTCAACTTTGATATCCAAGTCTTTGGTCCTCAACAACTTCGACTTGTTCTCCTATTCTTCTATTAAGTGCGTTATTCTCCTAGTCATAAAATCCTTTAATTCTTTCTTTTTTTGTTCTAGTATTCCTCTTCTTCTTTTTTTGGATCTGATCTTTCTCAATCCAAGGTTTTCCTAGCAACATAGAAAATGGTGTGTTGTTCTCAACAAATTTAATGACCTCAAATTCTTCCTCTGTTGATGTTCCATGACCACTCATAGGTATCTGGGTGAGTATTCCACATAGGGTTATAAAGTTTCCTTTAAATAATCCTATTCCTCCCAACGAAGGACCCATGGATGGCTTTCCCAAGATTTCCCAAGTTCTTGATGTCATGATATTCACCTGTGTTTCCTCATCCATAATACAGTCTATGTTGAAGTATCCCATTCTTGTTTCTATGCACTCTTTATCTTTTAATATCTCTAATAAATTAATGTTTTTGTGATCATTCAGGGTTTCTTTCATGTGAAATAATATAGTCTCTGATTGTTTATGGGGTTCTTCCATAGTCTTAGTCTCTTGGCCCTTCTCATGGCTTTCTTGTCTCATATTCATATTTTCATCTTTAGCAATCATTCTATGGGAATCCAAAACTTCATGGTCCATATCTTTACAACAAAGGCAACTATATATTCTACCATGGAATTTGTTATCCAGATGTCCTGGTCTTTTGCAACTATAACAAAGGGTTAATCCTCTCTTTTTCCTAAATTATCCCCAACCTTTCCTATATTGCATACTAGGATCACAGTAACTAACCTGGAAAAAAAATTCTCTAGGGTCCTACATCCATTTGTTATTCCAAACATTCTTTCTATGCATAAAAATAACATATATTTCACTATTTCTATCAGATCTATTCATATCAAATCTTCTTTCTTCTAGTTGTGCCCTAGTTTTAAGACTAGGAAAATATCTATCAATCATTCCTAGATCCATTCTTTCGAAACAAGATTTTTCATTGATCTTACCTTTAGCAGAGCATAGAGCTTTCAGATATTACCTCTTTTCTTCAGATATGATTCCTTTCTCAGCACAAAACTTCACGAGTCAACTGGAATACTGCGCACTAAAGCAACATATCTACACACAAAGATTTATCTTTTCCTTAGTTCCCATAAATCATAGTTTTCAATTCCCAGGAAATGGAACCATTTGTTGGCACACAGGGCATACCCAAGGTTCAACTCTTCAACAACGCACCAACAAAACCCTAATTGTCGACCCTTTTGGAAACACCTGCGAAGCAGATGAAGTCTCACTTGAGATAGAGGTAGGGGTGGTTGTAGGACTCAAGTGTCTACAACCTTGTTGGGACACATATATGTGATCAGAATACTTACAAAGAACTTAACATTTAACCATTCATTAACATTTAACCCTTATTCACATCACAGGAGGAAACCCTAATTACAGAACAACACAATGTTCAACAAGATATAAGCACTAAGAACATAAAAATAGATCAGATCTAGCATTCCTTCACATTACTAATCACTAAGATACTATTATTAGATGCATCTCACATATATATTAATGTATTAATCATAAATCACATGAATAACATAACAAACATAAAGCACAAAGAAACCACAACACAGTATATACGTGGTTCACCCCATTTTGAGGCTATGTCCACCAACTCTTGTTTTTCTTTATTGCTTATGCCAATTGTCTTACAAAACAGAGCCACAAAACCCTATACTTCACATAGGATAGGAAATATGCATGCACCTCGCGAGATCCTCCTTCCACGAGTTAGGTCATAACATAATGCCTTCCTACATAGTCTGCACATAATCTCCTCACAGTCACATTCAGTTAGCTCTGCAAGTTCTCAATACAATATGCACAGAGAATTCACAAATATCTGCACTTACCTTACTAGCTTACAATTGACTGACTCCTTCTTACATTGCCTAGATATCTATTTATACATTAAAAATGGGGCCTAAACATGGGTACACCCATGGGCCGATATCCCTTACATGTAACATAAACCCAAAACCCAAAAATCCCTCAAAAGGGGCTGAGATCTCGTGATCTCTACTTCGCCTTGTGCTCTGCCTTCGACTAGCCCGTCGAAGTCCCAAAAGTGGTCAATCATGACCAAGGTTCTTCAAAACATGGTCAAGGGCCAACACTATTTTTCCTACTCAAATCACCTTTCATGTGGAAAAGTTCCTCTAGGAAAACCAAAGAGAACTCAATGATATGGTCATGAGGATAGTGCAGCTGGTAGAAGTACAATAGACTAGGGAGAAACTACTTGATAAATCACAGGATCATCAACAAAAAATTAAATGATCCTTTAATAAGAGGGAAATAAAGGAATATTTTCATTCGGGGGATCTGGTGCTCAAGTGGGATGCCCCCAAGCAAGACAAAGGAAAACATGGTAAATTCGAAGCCTTATGGATTGGTCCCTTCAGGATTTTTGAGGTATTTTCAAACAACACTTATAAATTGTAGAACTTGGAGGATTCCAAAGTTTTTGGCAACCCCGTCAAAGGGAAGTTTCTAAAAACGTATTTTGTTTAAGTCATGATCGACGTTCCACCATTGTAATTACCACTTCCTTCTTATTTCTATATTGAATAAGAGAATCCATAACCCAAAGATAAGGAACTGAAGCTACACATTATTGGAAGCTCATAGGGAGCATACCATCCTCTCTGGAGCCACCATTATCGCATGAAGTTTCCATGGGTCGTATGTGTTTTTTGTGAATACCCAATTCTACACTCCTACTCCATATCCCTGTTTTCCGCACACCATTCCTAGGATTTTTTCCCTTCTGTTTGATAAAGTAAATTTCCATTTCCGATCAATGATTTGGTTTTCCATAGTATTTTTCTTGGGATATTCTCGACTCAATGATTTTCTATTTTATTTAAGGGATGAACACATATCATGACTTTTTTGGTCAAAATTGTCATTCATCCTGTTTTCTATTGACTGAGCACACATCAGGTTGTCCAAGTCATTTGTTTGTACAATTAATAGTCGTAAGCACAAAGTGCAACACCATTCAACATGGTCCATTCTAGGATTGAAACACAAGCAACGGTCAGGTTCAATTTTTTACGGCGGAAATCCTATCAGCATTTCAGATCAACGGATCTCGGGTGATCAAGATTTCAAAGTAGCACGAGGATTAACGACTAGACAAAGGAGTAGAACTCCTAACGTAAATCTGATCCATTGAAGGCTGAGGACATGTGGAGGCAGATCCCTCACTTTGTAGATTTGACACTTCAAAGGATTGTGGGAGTTATGAATTGAAAAGTCTCAAAGAGCCGAAGCCCAAACTCCTAAAATAATTGTGAACCGTTCATCTCAAACCAACAAGGACTGTTGATATTGGGAGAAGTATCACTAGAAGCCCCAAAGTCATAAAGGTCCCAAATTATATCTTGACAGTCCAAATAAAAAGGCCATGCATCGCTAGATATCACACTTTGGGAATTCGACACTTCAAAGGATTATAATAGCTATGCACTCAAAAGGTCTGGAGCATTTTATCTCGAAGTCTACAGATCGTTGTCGTGTGTCCATCCAAATGTAACGGTGGTAGTTTTCTCAAGACTCTTGGCTTTGGGATTTTCATCATCTCAACTCTCGGCTTCATCCGAAGTGTTTTCTCTTGGAGGTAAATATCAAGCATCGCGTGTCCTCCTCAAATCCACATCAAATCATCCTCTCGGAAGTGTTCTTGTTCAACACCAAAATTAACTCCATCTCTAAGTGTGTTTAGAAGGATCGTAACGTTGGAAGGAAGATAAACTTCAAAGGTGGCACTAAATTCAGTAGGAGATCCCATATCATAGATCGTGACTAGATCAACTACCGTGTTTCATTATAGGGACGCAACATGCTCGAATGATAAAATTCTTGAGCAGTCCTACAATTGGAACCATGGTATAGTGAAAGATCTGTGTGGTGGAAGATGGCGAATTTAGGGCTCAAAAGCAGTGTGAGTTCAAACCATTTCGACGACCCCACAATCACATGATTATAAGACATCCAATCCAAGAACAACGCATGGCCTCCCCCTAGACATTAAGCCTCGTCGCGATATCAAGAAAAATAATTTAATGAAAAAGGACTAGTGGTTGAAACCTTGAATCACTCCATAAATAGAAGGCATGGAGGATCTGGTCATGGAGACAGAACCGTTTGCCTGAGGTACACCTATGGTTGGTTTTTCCTGCATGCCCATGTTGAGTTGAGTTTGCGTCTGACAAGAAGATACACACACATTCTAAAAAAAGAAGGCACTGACGAAAGGCTTTGAATGAATGGATAGATCACACTCCTGGTAGACATGGATTGATCTGAGTATAAGTCGATCAGTGCAATATTTTGTAAAGGTTGTCAACTGGTTGACCAGAGGTCCATATTTTGTAACATTTTGATGCCATAATTGTTCTCTAGTTATGTATCAAATTTGAGAATTTCGCATTAATATAAGTCAACTTCTTTCATCCCTTTGTTTAAACTGTGTTGCAACACTCTAGCATGGAGGGTCTAGTCAAGGGTTGTGATTCTTTTGTAATATAGGTTTGATTGCAGTAGTGTCATGACCAGTTTTAGTCATCTTCCTTGTTATCTTATTTCCCCTTACGATGAAAGTCTCAAGCATGGAAGATCCAGTCGAGTTGTTGTAGTTTCATTGTGATGTAGGTTTGATCATTATGTTGATGTGACATATTTCAACGTCTGAAACATGAGTTCAAGTGTGCTCTTGAGCCTGCATTTTTCTTCACCAAGCTACTTGAAAGTCGTATGCCCATGGAAGACTTGTCCACCTTTCTCATTAAGTCTTCTTTCTGTCCACCCTTGAATTCAAATCAATGATTGAATATAATGAGGCCCTCACTTCCATGTGCATTGCTTGTCCGGTTTCTGTGATTAAAATAATTCTTGTACCATTTTTTGTTCATTTGACCTCCACTCATAAAACCAACATCCGCCAAAAATTATGATGTGTATTGGGCTTATCCTCTTGCAATCTAAGGGTGACTCTCAGTGATAAAAGGTTCTATGTGTTGGAAAACTAAGAGGGGGGGGTGAATTAGTTGTTATTGTTCTTAAACAATTATGCTCATTTCAAATATAATTTCAAAGCACTCGGTGATGATCACAATAATTCATTGAAGTAAGAAATAGAGTATTCACCATCAATCACACACATAAAACACATAGAGATATATATTTCCCAAGGAAACCCATAAAGGGAAAAATATTCTTCTTGATATGATAAGTAATATTTATATTCTGTACATTATCATTCTTATAAGATCCAACTCCTTTTGAGGCTACCACCTCTGTTTTGCAAGCAACAACTTGCTGAGAGCACAAACTCTCTGGTTTCTATAGCACCCACTAGAAGGAAGCACCAACTCCCTGAGTGTTCTAGCACCAACTAGATGGAAGCACCAACTTCTAGTTACACAGGCACCAACCTGTATAATAGAGAAAAATAGTTCTCCCTTGCACTGCCCTGGTCTTTCTGGCTACAACCAGATGGAAGCTACAACTCCCTTTGTTCAAGAACCCACTTGAAACTCTAAGGAATTTTTTTTATCACAGTGATACAACATTTATCTATGGCTTACCCGTATCATCATTATTGTGCTACACTGCTCTTATGTTCCTGCATTAGTGTCTCTCTCCTCAAGTCTGCTATGCTTTTTGTTCTTCTCTCAGATATGTATTTATGTTCCTTTTTTATTCTGTTCTTTAAGATTTGCACCTTCTTTCGATTCTATGCACCATGCCTCTACTATGATCTTCAACTCCTACACATATCATGCTTCTACCCGCATGAAACACAATCAAAAGCAACAATGATCTCTTATCTGGTCTGCATATATTTATGATGCCTCATCCTCTACCAGATACTCTATGAAACTCATCATCTTCTTTGGCGGTTATACTGAGTTTGTTCATCATCAGTGGCTTATCCTAATATTCTCTACCTTCTCTGGCAGTGCGACTCTTCGTCTTCTCTGTCACAGTTGAACTTTATCTTCTCTATTGCAGTTATAGACTTCGACACTTTTCAATCTATCAATTGTCTCTATGATGAGTCTTTATTCCACTGGTAGTTACCTCGAGAATCTTCATCTTCTTTGGCGACCACCCTCCAACTCCTTGAGTTCTCTGGCTAGTACAATCACTTTGTTCTGGCATTTACAACGAGTCAATTATGGCTTCTTTGGCTTCTAAGCCCCTTCCTTCATGTGACCAGTGGTGTTGACCAAATGCCTATTCAAAAGGCGCTTCCTGAGATTTTTTTAGTCAGAGCTAGCTCCTTTTCACAATATGACCTTGCGCTATGAGCTTCACATGACCATGAGATTACAGGGGCATCCATAGGCAGTTTGAGCGCAACCCTCTTTTCAACCCACAATTCACTAAGAGCCTCCATGTGTCCTTTCTCCAAAATCATGGTTTCAATTTCAGCCTGCTCATGAAAAAAAAATTAAGGCCTGAGCAGGTTCTGGCCCCACAATTTAGGATGACCATCAATCTCACAATCTTGATGGTGCTCTGAACGAACGGTTCAGATCTGTCCTCTCAAGTTTTCAGAACAAATCTCACCTTCCTATATCAACATATGTAATCAAATCATGACCTCGCATGTCAGGTGTTTGAACGTGAGCCAAAGTTGACTCTTCCACTGATGTGACCACTGGCTATGACCACAACCCTATTCGAAAAGTCATTTCAATATTTTGGTGATCTCCGTTGTAAAGCCTAGCGATGTGCTAGATCCTCCCTTAACCTTCATCAATGTGACCAGCGGTTGTAACCAGGGGCCAAGTAGGACGGGTGCATCATGATTTTTCATATCGTGATCTCTTGCTATGAGTTACTTTGAAACTCCCAACTCACAAAACTCTGAAATTATTCATATCAAATCAATGATCGATATCTCTCCCTCTTATCCATGGTTGTGATCAAATCGTGATTTCGTGTATCGTGAGTTCCTACAACTCTCACCTTTGACTTCTCCAGCTCACAATTCAACAAAATGATAATCTCTCGCCATGTGTCCTCTGGATCCAACAACCCATATCATTTTGCGACTTCTCATATCGCAAGTTTGTACA
Source organism: Picea engelmannii (assembly GCA_009831015.1). Classification (NCBI taxonomy): domain Eukaryota; kingdom Viridiplantae; phylum Streptophyta; class Pinopsida; order Pinales; family Pinaceae; genus Picea; species Picea engelmannii. The sequence continues at coordinate 377,402 of ML784716.1, read as the reverse complement.
AATCTCACCTTTGACTTCTCTAGCTCGCGAGTCAGCGAAACACTGATCTCTCGCCACATGTCCTATGAATCCAACGGTTAAGATATCATCACGATTTCACATTTTGTGGAGTTGGAGGATGGATCTCAGCAATTATCCTCTTCACAGTTATACTAGATCCAATGACTATTGGTCCTCTACGCTTATATCCAACGAATTAGATATGTACTTCTCCTTTGTGCTTTCTCTGGTCATTGGACTCTGATCTAACGGACATCAGGTATTTGGGATTGGTTATCCAACGACCATTTTCTCTCCTCATCCCGAGCTTACACATCCTCCCATATTGGAAGAATTCATAAGTTTCAAAGGCCTCGACCTTTGATCCTTCTGCGAGTCTTGATGACTTGGACCTGGTTTGCGCTTATGGAAATTGCTATCTCTTTTGAGATTTATTGTCTCTGCATATTGTTCACTTCTCCTCCTGATATTCTTGAGATTTCTCTTCTGTGACTTCATTTTTGTTATTTCCATGCACACTCTGCCTATAAACCTGCCAACATTGTTTTTTTTCTTTCCATCATTGACAAGCACATTTTTCCTGTAAACATGCCAACAATGCCCCCCTTTAGCATTGATGGAAACTCTGAATGACTGCACTATTTTTCTTATACCTCCAACTTTAGAATCCACACCTTTTCTCCCCCTTTGACATCAGTGTCAAAGAAAACATGCTCCCCTTGAGTTGTTGCAGTATTTTTCGGAGGTATCAAATATTCAACCAACACATACTCCCCTTGAAAGGATGGACTCTCTTAGGTTTATAGTGGGGTCATGCCCAACTTCTGGCATAAATAATCAAACTGATATTGTGCAAGTAGTTTAGCGAAGATATAAACAATATAATCTTTGTATGGAATATAATACAAAAAAACCACAAAGTTGGTTACCTGTTCCCTCAAGAAGTGATACTAGATGGGTGTATGCTTGGTTTTGGAGTGAAAGACATGATTCTTTGACACACTAATTTCACTGGTATTATCACAATGGATTGGGATCGGTGTAGTATAATTTACCTCCAAGTTTGCAAGTGTCTGAATCATCCACAACACTTGGGTACAATAGGTGGCATCTACAATGTATTAAGGTTATGTAGTTGATAAGGAAATGGAACCTTGCTTCTTTCTCAACCATGATACAAGGGAATCTCCTAAGAAGAATGCACCTCCACTCATGCCTTTCCTTTCATCCACACAGTTAGCCCAATCATAATCTCAATAGACCAATAGTTGAAAATTATGATACCTAGGATATGATAGGTCGTAGTCCATTGTTCCTTTCAAGTATCTCAATATTCTTTTGACAGCTAACAAATGACTCTGTTTAGGTGCATCCCGATACCTTCCTACCATTCCAACAACATGCATTATGTTTGGATGGGATGTTGTGATATACAAGAGGATGCCTATCATAGACCTATATGAACTCTGATCAACATCAGGAGAATCAACATACTTTCTTAGCTTACATCCAGTGACCATAGGTGTGCTCATAGATTTAGAATCTTCCATTTCAAACCTTTTCAACACTTCTCTTAGATATATTTCTTGAGAAAGAAATATTCCTTCAGACCTCTTAGTAATTTGTAGGCCAATAAAAAATGGCAGTTCCCCTATCTATTATAACCCTAAATTGCACCTGACATGCATACCTGGCATCAAGCCATCTAACTTGCTATCTTCACCAAGCCACTATTGAACAACTCTTATAAAAACCATCATTTTTAAGGTGTATGCACCCTGCCCCATTACTGCCCATGTACACATGCTTGTTGAGCCACCACAGCCCGCGTACACTCACAGAATATCGCAAAATGTGGAAAATTTCATTAGCTACTGGTTTCCGGGCCATTACTTAACCGTTTGAATTCCCATGTCCAGTCACCCTAACCATTACTATCCCTTTTGGCCTATAAAAGATGGGGTTGGGGTCCCATTGCAAGGAGAAGCATGAGAGAAAAGAAACTCTACCCATTTTATCAATCCCCCTTTGCCCCAATTGTAAATAACTTATCATTTCCCTAAGAGATAACTCAAGAGGAGGAGAAGACGTGGAAGCAGTTGGTGCATGGTGAAGAGGAGGCTAGGACAAATTTCGAGGAGTAGTGTTGGTATCATGTTGTAAGTGACTTTTTGTGATATTAATATAAAGAAGTACATTTTTCGTTCCGCCAAATGACATATTAAACTTATATGATTTGTTTACATTTTTTTCTTATGATGTCTAACCCACTAATCCATATGTAGAATTAATTCTTGTAGTTTCTTGTTTGTCTTTTGATGAATGCAAGTCAGCCTTGGAAGGAAATTTGTAGTCAGGAAAGAACCAAGCACAAAGGGATCGACATTGGACGCGTATTTTAAGGTAGGCCTATCAGATCCCTCTCTCTTGTATTTTATGTAGGATTATGGGGTAATATTGGGATAGTGATAAAAAGTAGGAGACTTTAGATGGTTAGCTCTGCCTACACTTTAGGCCCTTTATGTAATCCGTAGAGGGGTTTTCCTACTATAGAAGAATTGGTGATCATACTGGGGATACCTTTAGGGTCTTTGGGGATATTTCTTTTTGGGTGCTTTGAATTAGTTTGTTTACTGTTTTCTGTGTTTCTGTGAGATTTTGTGTCATAAAGGGATGTTGGTCTTCCATACTAATACTCCCTGCCTGTGTTGGACTGTTATTTTTTCATTTTTTTGAAGAGTTGCAAAGGTGTACATGCCCTACAGTGGGCTTGCATGCATGCATATGCCTCCTACCCTTGGACAACCCACGTACATATGTTGGTTGTTGAAGTGTTAGTAGCATGCATGTTCATAGAAATTTTGTAAAAAGAAGAGGCAGTCATCCTCTTCCCTATCAGGAGTGACACTCCTTAGGGTTTTTCTTGATCTAGCATTGGTCTCTGTTATAGCAATCTGTAGCCTAGGTATTACTTCAGTTTAGCTTTATTTTGATCAAAGATTTCTTGTGTTTTCTTTAATAGGGTTTTTAGACAAGCTGGTGAGTCTGCTTTGATCTACTTGTTTGGTGTTGTTAGTGACTCCCCACGATCTACGATTGGGCCATAAGCCATTTGTTGGTCCTATCTTGTCATCATTTCCCCCTTTTTCCCCTTCAAATGTCTTGTTTTGAAGCAAAAAACAATAAAAAAAATCCTTTCATTTATTTGTTTGGTAAAGTAGTTTAGGTTAGTTGCTTTGTTTACCAAGGGAAAAAATATTTTTTTCTTAAGTTATTTACTTGAATGCTAAGGATATTAGGTAGCTCGTAGTCGAGCAAAATCTTGTTTTGAGTTTTTCTTTTCAAAGATCTGAGAAAAGTAGTTATGAAAAGTTTGGTGAAAGAGTTTTCATTGGAAAATATTTATTTGTGAAGAAAGAAGTACTTTTTTTTCCAGTATCATCTTATGCTCTTCTCTTTCGTCTCTTAAAAAACATCATCGGTTTCACTTGTGTTCCTTTTGAATTAAGACAACCACTAAAATTAATTCCTAATTAAAATTTATTAGACTTTGTGTTTGAAGGGTTCATCGATTTAGTCTAGGCTAGAGCCTTGATTTAGGATTGGAGAGGAAACTCTTCAAGGCTACAAAACAAAACATAAGAGTCTGATCTAGGGAGAGCTTGAAAGTCCAGCAACCATGAAATTTATCTAGGACCCCCATCTAACTCGGGGTATAAACACGATGTCGCATGCAGAAAGTTAGCGGAGATAATTCCTCCAAAGCTGAACCAAGCGTAGTGGGGAACGCATATAGAGGTCTTATCTTGGGATTTCGTTGATCACATTTTCCACGGAGCTTTGTGGGTCTCGAATCCATTTGAGGTCCTCAGTCATCTTCCATAACACTTTCTTTCGATACCCTTTATGGGTTTCGGGCTTGATACCCTGCTCATTGTGGTCCACCCGACTGTGGGTTGTACCTGCCTGGCGACTGTTTGCGTGCTGGAAACCTAGTTTCCTTTATCTTAGTGAATTACACAGGTGACTGCGGGGGTATACCATGGTAACTAGGATAGACATCAGGCCACACTTTGCATAGTATACCCAGAGGGTGCTTTCATATTCAAGTTTCACTTGCACCAATAAGTTGCTCTAGTGTTGGTTGTTGTAACTATTCTTCCAACTAGCTAGTGATGTCCTTGTCTTATCTCATAGGAATGTTTTCTAGTGTGTGATAGTTTTTTAAATGATTATAGAAAGCCCTAGTGTTTCATTGATATTATCACATAGTGGAGGATCAGGAGCTTCTTCTATCACGAAGGCTTTTGGGCCTACTGCCAGTTGATCTCAAGCCACCCCCACCAGCGCTAAAGCAAAAACTAGACCAACAAGGGTGTTTTGAAGTGACCGGGTTAAAAGAAAATGTGCCTGAGTCATCTCCGAGAAGAGAACATTTGATTTTGGAGGAACCAATCATTTCTGACCTTGGAGTGCAATCTATTGGTCCGTATAACCCTCCAATCACTGATCTATAGGTGCCCATCATTGTACAGGTTCAACCTTACGAGAGTTAGGTAGTGTCACAAGCAGCGATGGAAGAAAATGATGCTACTTCTACAAGGAATAATCATATTTCCTCTATGTCCATCACTACAGGGGGTGTTCCGCCTCCTAACCAACCATCATCAGTCCAAACAACTATGGTATCGACTTCCTCTAGCTCGGGCAATGGTCTAATTCCATCTATGGCAGTGATCACTGCTCCTTTCACTCAGAGTGTGACAGGCCCTCCATTCTCATACGGGATGCCTGGCTTTGATACAAGCACTATACTTTCCCACTCCACTCTACAGAATTTAGGTCTCGGGGTAGGGAGTTCCAATTCTCCTCTACAAGGATCTATGAGGGGCACTTCATCTCCCTAACGCTTTCCCTTATGGAGGGGGTCATATACCTCCTTCGTCCCCTTCGCTCAGCCAACACTCCACTGGGCCAGATGAAAACTATAGTTTGTTTGGAGAAGGTAGTCAAAGACTTCCTTCCTATAACATGTTGGTTGGTTCGAAATCGTTCTCTTTGTTCGACGTGTATGGTAACAACGCTTTATCATCAAATTCTGTCTCGGCCAGGGGAAACCCCAGTTATGGACAACAACATCCTATACAGGGTACTATTCTTGCATAGGGGGCAAACTTAGGAATTCCTTCCTCACAAGGACCTTGGAATCCGTGGTATGGATCAGTTCTCTTTTTTGGATGTCGATCGGGGGAAACACCTTCCATAACCAATGGAACCCCAGGAAAGGCTCAATGCCTATGCCCGTTGGATCGAAAGAGGGAAACCCTTCCCAAAATCCTTTGAATGTGATGCAAGCCCATCCCTTTATGTCCTATTATGGAATTCAGCCGATTATGTCTCAGTAAGTGCATAATACATACACTGGTCATGTCCATGGTTATTACCAAAACCATGGACAAAAACCTAACTTTTCTTAGCAACCTGGTGCCAGCCAAACTCCAGGCTCCTTTTTCCCTGGTTACAATCAACAACCCAAATTACCATTTCTGGAAACTCTGCACTTGCCAGACTTGACAAGGCTATTAGACGACCCCATCTTTTATGATCTACATTGGCTTTCTATGCCAACCAAGTTTTCTTCAGACATTCCAAATTTTGAGGCCAAGCCTAATGAAGATCGAGGTGATCATGTGACTACCTTCCATTTATGGTGCTTTTACAACTCATTGAGAGACGACTCCATCTAATTGCATTTGCTTCAATGCACTTTCATTGGGAGTGCTACGAAATGGTACATCGAGCTCAACCGCTCAAGATAATATTACTTCGTTGAATTAGCAATGGATTTATTAAACCATTTCCAATTACCTGTGAGAGACGATGCCAACATCGAATTGTTGGCCAACTTTCAGAAGATAAAAGAGGACCATATCTCAGATCACATCCGAGAATGGAGACACCAGAAGAGTTTGATAAAAGTGCCAGTCCCACTAGCATTCCTGCTAGAGTGGTTCCTTAAGTCTTTGGTACCTTAGTTATCTAAAGATGTCGCAACCTCGGGGGTTTTTTCATAGGAAGAAGCGATAAGGAGATCTCAACAAATAGAGATAATTTACTCTCAGTCTAGTTTAATTTATGAAGTTTTACCAGATGCACCATGGTCGATACTTGACAAGACTAGACAGAGATTTGGACCACATGTTGATGGCATTGTAGGTTCAGCAAAAACAAATCCTATTGATCAGCTGATGAATCAATTGGAACAATTGGCAATACAACAGATAGTGACCAGACACACCATTGGTTCGACTGATCCCCCTACTCAAGCGTCAGATGTATACAATGTGCAATCGACAAACCCAAAGGCCACCCAACAGCCTGAAGGAAAGAGAAACAAAAAAAGAAGGGTAAGGGGGATAAGAAACCTACCAATAATGTTGGTGAGGGAAACACTGAAAATAAAAATTCGAAGTATCCTTGTAATCTTTGCAAGGAAGACCATCCAACTCACCAGTTCTCTCATCTTCCAGAGACCCAAAAGTTATTGGCATAGCAGCCACCTATCGTGTTAACGAATCCATTTCCAGATGGGAAAAATTTAGCTCAAGCCTCTTCAAGCATAGAAGGGGTCGGTCAGGGACCCCCTCCATATTCGAGTAATCCTTCATCCGCAAATGTCTATATGATGAAAGGTAGTGTTGACATAACAACTAGGACACATGACTATGAAATGCCAAACACCCCTGAGAAGGGTAAAGAAGCCGGAAACCCATATGTTCCTCTCTAGATTGAGAATGTGTTGGGCAAAACAATGACATGAATTCCCAAAGGTGAGTTCAAGAAATATTCTCACAACCCAAATGCAAGGGCCACACAAAACTACTCTATGGTGGAGGATTTGTCACAAACCCCTTGTGCGATGACATCTTTGGAAGTCCTCCAGAGCTTCCCTTCTTAGAGAAAGGATCTGTTAGCTACCTTAGGATATGCTGAGACCTATAATATGGGAATGATCTTGCTTGATACGATCGACTTAAAACCTCATCTTACTTACCATGTATCATTTCAGATAGTAGTGGCTTACACCATGGAAACTTTTACTCAGAACATTTTTCGCACGGTGGTTGATGAGGGTGCCTCGATATGTGTTATGTCTTTGGCGTGTTGGAAGGCCATTGGCCAACCCGTTTTGTCTACATCACCTACTATTCTGACTGCTTTCGATGGTCATTCATTCCAACCACATGGAATCATCCACTCTTTCTTAGTGTAGTTAGGAGGGAAGCCCGTGTGCGTCGAAGTTGAAGTGGTCGATGTGTCTCTCGACTACAATCTCTTATTAGGAAGGATTTGGACCTACGCTATGCAAGCAGTGATCAAAATAGTTTTTTGGGTCCTGTTGTTCCCACATGCGGGCTGGATCATGACCATTGATCAATTATCCTTCTCTCGTCCTGACCCTTCATTGGGGGTATCCACGATCACGATGATTGATAACCCTCAGCTCGATATTGTCAACGTAGGGCTTGGTTTATGCCCACCTTTGATGGGTACCTTCGATTACCCACCTCCAACCGAAAACATCCACTGCATATCAAATGTACCCGACCAGCCTAGGCATGAAATATTTCAAATCTCGTCGTTTCGCACGACTCACTTTAATGATCCATGGAATATTCCTTCCCCATCAACCATAATGGAAGGGACAGGGCACCGTGGCATGGCCATTCCTTTGTCCATTGCATAAGTTTCATACTCTATAGTTCAACAATATTTCGCCGACTCCGATATGACTCCCACACAGGAGTTAGATCTGATTCTCGAGCCTATATGGGCTCAAGGTTCCCTTGCTGATACTGATTCTTTACACGTAGTATTTCCCTCATATGAGGTGATTATTGAGGAAATGACTAGTCTGGATAGACCCTAGGATGATATTCATCACAGATATTACTTCCTCCCAGAGTTAGGAAGAATTGAAGCAAGCGAATTCACTCTTACTATGACTAGAGATAAGGCTTGTCCTATCAATCCTTTGGCTACGCACACTATTTAAGCTTAAACAAATATGGAAAAAATTTGTCAAATGATACCTATCAATATCTCCAGAATCCATGGCATCATGGAGAATATCTTCGTTGGGGTGGACTGCTCCCCTGAGGAGATTCAAATCTACACAGATTTATTTAAATAATTTCACGATGTGTTTTCTTGGTCTTACGAGGAAATGCTAGGCATAGACTCAAGAATCGTTGAACATGAAATCACGAATTATCCTGATGCTAAGCTGGTCCAGCAGAAGCTTCATCCAATAAATCCTAGGAAATCAAAAGCTATTAAGGTTGAAATAGAGAAACTACTTCAAGCTGGTTTCATCTACCCCATCTAATTGACTCAATGGGTGTCAAATCCCATTCCAGTCAACAAAAAATGGGGTACGATTCTCGTATGTACGGACTTCCATGATTTGAGCAAGGTCTATCCAAAGGATAATTTCCCCACACAATTTATTGACCAGATAGTCGATGAATGCACAGGTTGCGAGGCCTTTTCTTTCATGGATGGTTTTTCGGGATACAATCAGATATAGATCAAGCCCAAAGACCAACAAAAAACTGCTTTCATCTGTCTCTGGGGTACATTTTCTTACCAGAAGATACCTTTTGGTCTAAAAAATGTTGGAGATACGTTTCAATAGGCCATTTGGTTTTCTTTCCACGACCTCAAGCACATAGTCGAGGCTTATCTCGATGATTTAGCATCACAATATTGCAAGAGAGATAATAATCTCGCACACCTCCAACTTATCTTTGAGCGGTGTTGCTACTATCGGATTCACCTAAATCCAAACAAATTCATTTTTTGCATCACATTGGGTTGTTTTCTTAATTTCATTGTTTTGACAACAAGGATCATGGTCGATCCTCTAAAGGTTGAGGTGATAGTGTAGTTGCTTCCCCCATGCATAATCCCTCATCTTCAAAGTATAGAGGGAAAAGTGAACCTTTTATGGCATTTCATTGCAAACTATGCCAGGATCACAAAGGGTTTAATGTGTTTATTGAAGAAGGATGTTCCTTTTCATTGGGACAAAGCCACTCAATTCTCTTTCAAAGTGTTGAAACATGCCCTCACATATACCCCTCTGCTTCGGCCACCTAATATAATAAAGATTTCTTATTGTACTTGGCCACTGCGGAGTCGACCATCGGTATGGTCTTGGTTTAGGAGGATGATTTTCTGTTAGAATATGTGATTTATTACCTGAGACAAGGTTTGGTTGGACCAGAACTCAATTATTCCCATATTGAAAAACTTGCATTGGCAACAGTTCATGTTGTCCAACGGTTTCATCTCTACATCTTGTTTCGCAAGACCATCGTCATTGTTGTTGTGAATCTGTTTCAATACATGTTGACATGACGGGTAATTGGCAGAAAGATCAATAGATGGATAGTTATCCTCTAGGAATTTGACTTGGATTTTGTTTCGACATGATCCAAAAAGTCATTGGTCTTTGTGGAACTCATTTTGGAACTTTTGGTCGAATCAGGTGATGTTATACCCTAAGAGTCACCTATCAAAGGAGACATGTTTTTGATCATGTCTTCGAACCCCTAGTACAAACATATACTATTATATCTCCATACTTTGAAGCACCCTACCTCTGATTCTCATGATGAGTCTCATCATATATGCCATCAGGCCAAAAACTATCTCATACTCGAGGAAACTTTGTATCATCGAGGTGCAGATTTCATCCTTCGTCGATGTCTCACCCATGAAGAAGCAAAATCATTCTTGATGATTTCCATAATGGAGCATGTGGTGGTCATTTTTCCGGGTTGGAAACAACCCAAAAGATTCTATGAGATGGTTACTTTTGGTCAACAATAATCAAATATTGTGTTGAATCCGTCAAGAAGTGCCACCCATGTCAGATCTTCTCTCGGAATATGAGGGCACACCCCACTCCCATGTTTCATGTCATCATAGTTGGTGCCTTCACCAAGTGGGGGATTGATTACGCTACATGAAACCTCCCTTCCGCAAGGGGAACCGTTATATCATCATAGCAGTAGGCTACTTCACGAACTGGGTCGAAGCTATGCCGATGTTTAAAGATGATGGGGAGACCGCAACTCTCTTTTTGTTTAACCAGATAATAGCTAGGTTTGGCATCCCGAGAGAGATTGTCACTGACCATGGCAGTCACTTTTAGAAAAAAATGATGTCTGAGTTAACATAAAATATTAGGTTGAGGCAAGAACACTCATCACCCTACCACCCACAGGCGAATGGTCAGGTGGAATATGTGAATAAATCCTTGAAGACTATTTTACAACGAATGATCAATTTGGCTAGGTCAAATTGGAATTTGATGTTGTACTCGACATTATGGGCCTACCGAACGTCTGTTAAGACTGCAACTAGTTTCTCACCTTTTCAACTCATTTACGGGCTGGAAGAACTCTTGCCTAAAGAGTGCCATATCCCCTCTCTAAAGTTGGTCGTACAGTTATTTCTAGACAATTCACCACTTAAAGAGCATTTATTATATCTTCAGCAACTCGATGAGAAATGTCGGGATGAAGCCTTGGATAACGAGGCTCACAAACATAAATTCAAGTGTCAGTATGATTGGTCCATTCATCCTCAGATTTTATCAGAAGGCAACCTTGTCCTATTCTATGACCAAGATAAGGACCCCCTGGGGGAAGGCAAATTCAAACCCATGTGGTTAGTACCTTTCACTGTGAAGGAGGTTATAAAGAAGGGTACTTATCGTCTGATGGAATTTGAGGGAAATCCTTTGGAGGAGCCTAGAAATGGGCTCTACCTCAAGAAGTATTACTCATAGGTGGGTCTCCTTGGGTGACTTCTTGTACCATATGTATAGTCTTGTACATTCTCTTCTTAGTTTTCATCTTTTTGGTTTTATGGATGTGTCATTTTTTGATGTCATCTTTTTCACTGTGGTAGATGTCAAGTGAATCAAAGGTGTTCGTTGGGTTCACGGACGACACTAGTTGGCACTCTCGAAGGCTTGCCTCCAAGCTTAGGTGATTTTCACACCTCATGGCTAGTTTCTATCTTTAGGAGGTATATGTTTAGGTGACACCACAAACAATGTCACTGAGTACAATGTAGTTCTAGAGTTGCTTCGTGACACTTTGTCGCATGGTATCTCTCACCTCCAAGTCTAATTAGATGCTCAGATGGTTGTGTCCCAATTAAATAGGGTTTATTGCGTTCATGATCTAACTCTACAACGATGATTCCTTAGGGTACGTCTCTTATAAAGAAGCTTTGATTACAATATGTATATCCATGTTCCTAGGAGATTGAATCAAATCACAGATACTCTAGATAATCATATATTATATTGGCATATTGCACACATGTAAGAAAAAACACAAAGATGCACATGTAAATACATTTCTAAAATAGATGTAATCCATAATACATAAAAAAGATGAAAAAGATCCATATATATATATATATATATATATATATCAAAAAATATCAGAGTACATGAGTGGGCATAAGCACCTCAAAAATATTTCCAGTTAGAGTCACGGGGCTTATGCCCTCAAAAATATACAGAAGGTTCTCTTGGAATGTAAGTAGTTTATCCTAGCTAAGGGTGGGGCCTATTGGCCCTGTCGTAGTGAAAAACATTGTTCGCCAAACGCTGAAAAATATGGACCCAGGTCCATGGAACCCCAACTACATGAGGTTGCATCGATGGTGGCAGATCCTCGATCTCTACCATTTGGATTGTGTGAGTGAGCATGGTAAGGTTCTGCTCCACCCATATCAAAGATCTATCAGCCTCTATGGTTGGAGGCCCCCCTGTTGTTGTTGGTCCTGCCTCTGGTCGAGGATTATGCCTAGTCTTCACAAAATTTGTTGGACGCACTGGTCCCACATCTACACATAAAATATACATACTTGTCAGATACTATGGTACACAAAAAGAATGATATATATAAAAAAGAAATAAAAATTAAATAAATTTGATAAAATAAATCATACCTAACTCTCCTCGCTCTAGTTTGGGAGGTATGGCCATGTCAGGGTCCCTGGAGAAATTAATCCCAACATAGGGATAGTCCTCTATCGTCGGAATCTTCCAAGACCACCAGTAAAAAAACTTGTCATTGAAGGCCTCAATGGCCCTCCCTCCCCTCTGTCATGGCAATAACGCCACCCATCTGCATAGCGTCAGGAGAGTGGCCTCGTTCCCTCGTATAGTCTCTCAAGGAATGAAACGGGGTACCCTCTTGAAGAAGAAAGAGCACAAAACGGTCCCAAATCCAAAATTCCTATGTGCTCACAGTCAAAAATCTCTCAGCTATATCTTCATTCATGTCAGCATGGTTGTGCTCCAGTCAAAAATTTGTTCATTCAAGAACTGAACTACATAATGCATGTTCACCTAGGAAGCTTGATGCAAAGTTGCGGATCTAGTGATCTGCCCAATGAGTAGAACAATCACTTTCAGTGCTAGGTTGTTGATCTTATGAATACGCACCTGGGAACCTACTTTCTTAGTACCAGCCTCGTAGTGGAGTCTAATCAACTCCTCGATGTTGTGTGGCTCAGGATGAAAAGTGCGCAGGTTGACTGGTTTCCCTCTCCTTGAGAGGCCAGTTAGAAAATAGATGTCCTCAGTCGTTAGAGTTAATGACTTTCCCTCGAGCATAAATGCCTCTGCATCTAGGTGCCAGTAATATACCAAGGCATTTAACAACCTGGGTTGTTCCCTCATGAACGAACACTGGAAGAAGTGTAGAAACCCACATTGTTCTAAGACAACGACAACAGCAGGGTCTTTTGAGACCAAAAAATCAAAGTCCTCATGTTCCCTCTCTCTCCAATGAACAAACATGGTTAAGTCTTTAAAATCCATGAGAATGGGACCCAAAGTCCTTAGCTAGTCTACACCCAACACAATGTCACAACCTCCCATGTCGATAGCAAACATATGGGATTTCAGGTGGTAGTCTCCAATTTGGAGACCCACATTTTCACAACGCCCTCCACATTTCATGGAACCACCATTGGCAATCATGATTTGGAAATTATTGATGGCATGGATGTAGCAATGAGTTTCTTGGGCAATGAGGCGATGAATAAAATTATGGGTGTTGCCACTATCAACCAGAATGATTACCTTTCGATGCTTGATGTAACCGATTAGCTTGAGGGTTTGGGGAGCGGATAAGCCAGTGAGAGCATTGAGGGAAATGACTGGTTATACTTCGAGAGGGTCTGAGGGAGGGGTTATGTCAGTGGATTCAGGTGATTTAGACATAGAGGGAGTTTCTTCATTTTCTTATGAAATCTCCTCAGAGATGACCATAAAAATATTTTTTTCTTTACACTTGTGGCCCGAAAAATATCTGTCATCACAGATATAACAAAGTCCTTTGAGTTGGCATTCAACCATTTCATCCCAGGTCAATTTTTGGATCTTTAGTGAAGCAAAGGGGGCAGTGGGATTTACTGGTTTAGGGTGAGGGATGAAGGAGGGTTTACATGTTTAAGAAGATACAACCTATTTTGTTTCTTTATCTCTTTTGGTAGCCTCCACCCAAATCTCAGTCCGAGCCATGAGGACATGGGCCCAAATTTCATCCTTGAGGCTGCTAATAAAACAGTCTCGAAAAAAGGCATCAAACATGCCCTCTATTCTAAAATATAGGTGCTCAAAGGCATATATAAAGTCTTCCACTGTTCCTAATTGTTTCAGCTTTGTCAAACAACCCAAATGGTTGGTGTTAGTGTCAAAGCATTCATAAATCTCTACCACAAATTGTGTCCAAGCAATATACCCTTGACGTGAATTTTTTCTCCATTGCCACCATTGCCAACGTTCTTGATCTAGATGGAGAACACCATACCGAAGTTTGGCCAAGTCATCTATAATGTTGTATAAAGAGAAGTAATGTTCCATTTGGTTTACCCAACCAGTGGGGTCCGAGCCATCAAATTTGGTCAAATCCACCCGTGGAAGGCGTAGGTCACATTGAAAGTGATGGTTCTGCAAGGTATGGGAATGAGAGGAATGGTCACCTTCAGTATGTGGGGGTGAGGAAGAGGAAGGGTTATCTGTTGGGATATGCAGTTTGGTGCAGAGTGCCAAAAAGACTGATTCAAGATGGGTGGTGAGGTCTTGTTTGATTTCGCCCATTGAGGATTGCATGGTTGTATTGATGGCAACAACATTGGCACTAATTTGTTTCACTTTTTGTTGGGTCTCAATGAGACTATATTGCAA
>ML784716.1:310187-348919 GCA_009831015.1 Picea engelmannii | reverse complement strand
TGAGCGGAGGATAACCAGATGGGTTTTGAGGGTTATAGGTTGGGTTTGGAATTTGTCCATAAGGAGGTTGTTGCAGAGTCTGAGAATTGTGTCCTGTCGAGAGCTGTGGGTTTCCTTGAAAAAGGACATTCCACGGATTAGGTGCAGCAGACACATTTTGTCCGTGTGGTTGATGGTAGACTCCGGATTGAGGCTGCCCCCCAGCATGAGGGTGCCCCCCGAATGAAATTTTTCCTCCGGTGGGAGGATGCCCCCCAACTTGAGGGAGAGTTCCCAGAATTTGAGAGCCAGACGTAAATGACTGATCGGTGCCGCCAAGCGGATTAGGACCACCAAGACCGGTTGCTCCGGGTTGTTGGATAGATATGGAACTTCCTGGCATAACTTGGGTAGTAGTGGCAGTAGAAATTATTCAGTGCCCTGAACCCAGAAGGGAGTGTAGGTATTGGTGTTATAGGTGTGCCAATCGTAGCTTGGTTGACCACTGCATTGCCAGTGGGAATAGTCGGAATGTGAGGGACCATTGTAGAATGGGCCGTCTGGAGGGGAATAGTAGACCTTGGGCCAATGGATGATGTGTTCAGACCAATGGGTGGCGTGGCTGTAAAAATGGTGGTACCGATAAAATGATTTAGGGATACGTCGTAGGAAAAAGGTGCGTCGACACCTTCCCCTATTCCATAAAGATCTCGCACCAAGCGTGGTGGACTTCGAACAATGTCTGCGATCCAAAAGGGGTCATCGGCTAAAGGGTGTTGATGAGACCCAGTCGGGATGTCAAAAGGATTGATGATGATAAATTCACCAGTGGAATTGAGTTGGAGGACACATCGTTCATATCCCTCCGGAATGCGGAAAGCTTCCAGAGACTCTGAAACAATCCAAAAATTCTCCAAAGGAGTGGGAACTTCTTCCTGGGAAGTTGTAGTGTTTTGAACCTCGCTCTGTTGAGGAGATTCCTCCGTAGAATGAGGGGGTAAAGGGGTGTTTCCTTCCATATCTTCTGTAGGAATTCCCTGTAGCCTCCGCAAATGGAGTGGAGGGTCGATGTTGGCGAAAAAGAGTCAGCAAAAGAGATCTATGGCTAACTACCGAAAAGAAACAACATACGCTAATAGAAATCTAAGAATCACAACCAAGCAAACAAGACCTTCTTTTGATGACTGTACTAGTTGGTGATGAAATCCAACGTCATGTGATCAAGTCCAGAAGGGGTGGGGATAGGGTGGAACAGTTACAATGGCAACCTGCTTAACAAACTTACGCCTCGGTGAAAGATTCCACGCAGTAATTGTGGATTTACCCTCCAAGGAGCCCGAGTGAGTTTGACCAATGTCTGTTGTAGGTACAGTGAGACTTCCCGTCACCGTCACCTTGTGTAAGACCCTAAAGATTATGGCCACTAAGGTTACCAATTCGTAGTCAGCCCCTGGGCAGGAACAGTCGACAGTCTGATCCGAACGTACGGGCAGGGTATCAAGCCCGAAATCAACTAAAAGGCTTCCATGCAGTAATTGTTGATTTACCTTGAAGTGACCCCAATAATACGATCTGACCACCACAATCAGTTAAACCACGGAGGGTTAGTCCCTGTAGCTCACTCGAATGCGACCTCGTGTGTAACCCCTGTGTTAGAGGGGGATCCCAGGATGACTTATACGATGATTGGATTTGAATCTCCCTAACTCAGGATGCTAATGTTTGTTTTGGAAACTTTGGAGAGTTATGCTCATAGCCTAATCCAAAGTGCTAATCCTAATCTACTGTTGGTGGAGGATCCTAGAAAAGAAAATTTTCTAGATAATTTTTAATTAGCATTCATTTTAGAGCTGTTCTTTACTCAAAAGGGGTGCATGGAAGTGAAACGAATGGAATTATGACTCAGTCCCAAAAATGCATCAAAGATGATAAGCAGTCATTTCTTTTCGATGAACATCTATCTAAGGGAGAGAGAGAGTTCTTTTCACTAACATGCACAAATGAGGAACATCCTCAAACAAATTTTCCTCAATCAAATCCCGATGTGTTGCTAAAACTTTTGAGATACCTTCTAATATGCACAATCAATGATGAATATGTCTTCTATTGTTTGTATATGAATAACGATTAATTCAACACAAGGCTCGTCTTGCTAATTATCTTCTTGGATGAATGAAAATCAGACCAACACAAGAAAGAATCATACAAACAATACACCCTCTCGTTGTAATCAAAACAAGAAGTGAAAGAAAAGAAACAATCAAAGAGAAATCAAACTTCACACCCAAAAGAAAAAGTCGAAGAACAATGAGCTTGACTAAAATCAAATGAAAAGATATGTAGACCTTTGATGACCTTCACCGACATTTTTCGTTCTGTCAATGAGGAGAGAAAGAAAATGCATGGGTTTCAAACTCCAAATGGCAGAAAAACTCAACAACAATAGTGAAGAAGGCTACAAAATCAAAACAACAAGATGTTTGTCCTTCAAGAAAAATCTAGATGTCAAAGGTGGAAAGAAGAAGGACTGACTCACAAGGTTACCCAGCAAGAGAGACATAGAGGAAAAACCCTGAAAAAAAAATTCTGGAAAGTTTATTGGCCAAAGGAGGGCTGGCGCTCTGTTGCCAAAGGAAAGAAGAATTATAGCGCTCTGTGTAAGGATATTAGGGAGTTCTTGCGCTCTGTTAACACAGGGACAAGGGCACCAGGTTCAAAAAATCCCAAAAATGTCAAAAATTCCAAAAATTGCAATTCAATCTCGACAATTAGGCTAAGTATGATGGGGTAGGGAGCCAATCAGCTCATGAAACCAATAAAAAGAGGAGTGAACCAGGTCTGAAACAATCAAGGGGTATAACAAGTTCAATGAGGAGAAATCAAAATAATAAATTTCGATTTGAGGCTATCTCCCCAGTGGAGTCGCCAGTTTCTGTTGTAGAAAAATCTCCCTGCGGACAGGTAGATTATCTCAAAGAGCTTGACCCTAACTCTAAGACAGAAAATGCTTAACATGGACACTAACTTCCTTTCAAATCTATACAAACTAACACATGAGAAGGAAGGAGAATAGAGGTACCTCTTTATTGATGTTTGTCTCTGCATGCTCTGAGTTGAGCTTCGATCCTTTGCTCCTCGCTGAGTCTTGTAGACAAACAAGATACGACCACTTCCTACTCTACTGATATTAGCTTGAAAATAGATCTATCTATCAATGATAAGTTCATGTAACATCAGACACAAACTAGAAAGAAACAGGCCAAGCATGTCATATTAATGAGAATAACGACAGCAGTACTTACAATCGTAGATGCGAATGTGATAGCTTCGTCAAGTCCTCTTCGTCTAACCCTTGCTCGAAAGATCCACAACCTGGATAACAACAGCTTCACTGATCACTCTCCTTTGGCTGACTGTGTGTCTCCTATGAGATCATAGGTTTCATGCTATCAATTCTTTCCTCCTCTTTCACCATCATAGAGCTTGCTTATTTAGGTTAAGAGGAGCTTAACCTCTTGAGTTATCTTTAGAACAGGTTGAGGAACCTCCTCCTTAGATCAGGGATATTCTGATGAAACCAAGAATTTGAATGCAACTGCCTTCTAAAATTGAAATATCCTCCCCTTATTATCCTGAATGGGTAAACTACTGCCTCAGATTAGGCAGTGCTCCCTCAAAAGGGGCATCAGAGCGCTGTAGCGCTCCCTAGGAAGCTTGAGGGAAGCGTCAGCACTCCAAAGGTGGATAGCACTCCTTCAGAAGGGAAGGAGAGCATTATAACACTCCCTGAAGCCTTATAGGGGGCCTCCAGTGCTCCCTAGACTGATATAGGGGAGCGCTCACCCTCAGAACCTTTGATTAAGAGCTCTTCTCTGGTGTCAAGAGTTTCTTGACTTCAGTTAACCAGTTCTCCTTCTCCAAACCAAGTGTATGAGATGTTTTAAGTGCCTCCTTAGTGTCGTCATTAAGACAATATGCTTGATCAACTTTTGTGACACTTATGAACAACTTGTGACACTTGCGAAAGTTGTAAGGAAGATGTGACACTTACAACAATTAAGAGGAACATGCGACACTTATCCAGTTGAGTAATTTTGACGTGTAACACTGGGTACAATTTCTCATACTTCATTTTTCATAATGGAATAATTTTATTCCTCCATAGATTCTTTCCATTGTCCCTTTTGGACTGCTTCTTCGAATGTAGTAGGTTCTTCATCTAGAAGCTTCATCAAGTATGTTGCATAACTTGAGAATATTTTCGGTCTTTTACTCTTCTTGGATGTTCCTTTTGGAACCTTGATTCTTTTTGTGTCTTGTAATGTAGCTTCAAGACAAGATGGTTGTTTCTTGGTTTTAGGTATGATATCTGAATCAATGTTCTCACATGGCTCCATAGGATGATCAGGTTGATCCTTTTTGTTATTTTCATTTTCTATGTTTTCTTCATTTGGTTCTTCAAGTTCTTCTTCTTCTATAATTTCTTCGATGGATTTCCTGAAGGCCATCCTTTCATTGAATGTTACATCTCTGCTTACTTCTATCTTGAGTTTTTCTAGAATATATATTCTATAGGCTTTGGATGAATCACTATATCCCACGAATATCCCCTTCTTTCTTGAGAGTTCTAGTTTATTTCTTTTATCTTTGGGAATATGAGAGTAAACTAGACATCCAAATATTCTTATGTTTTCTACGTTAGGTTTTTTACCTGGGAATGCTTCCTCTGGTGTCATGTCCTTCAAAATACGATGAGGGCTTCTATTTTGTACATATATTGTCGTCATTTCTTCTTCTCCCCATAGGAACATGGATAGACCTTGATCATTCAATAAGGATTTTACCATTTCTTTGATAGATCTATTCTTTCTTTCTGTTGCACCGTTTTGTTGAGGATTATGAGGACCAGTCAGCTCCCTCCTAATCCCTATCGATTTACAGAAGGCAACGAACTCCTTCGAGGTGTATTCTCCTCCATTATCTATTCTTAATGTTTTGATCTTCTTGTTCATAAGGTTTTCTATTTCTGCCTTGAATTCTTGGAACTTTTTGAATACTTTGCCTTTTGATTTTAGTAGATACAGCCACGTGTTTCTTGAATAGTCATCTTTGAAGGTTACATAGTTGAGAGATCCTCCTAGAGATCTGAATGGAATTGGATCACAAACATCTGAGTGTATTATATCTAGCATTTCCTTGGATCTGTTGTTGCTACTTAGGAATGGTTTCTTGATATTCTTCCCAAGGGCACATCCTTTGCAAATTCCTTCGTGTGTGGATTTCAATTCTGGTATTCCTCCAACCATTTTTCTAAGGAAAGCTAATGCTTGATAATTGATATGAGGGTAACTTCTATGCCAAATCTCATTAGGGTTGACTTCATCATGTACTACAGATTCTTCATTTCATTCTAATAATCTATACAGATTTCCTTCACGTCTTCCAATAACCCTAGCATCTTCTATGCTAGAATTCTTATGCCATGATAACACCTTTCCATCCATGAAGGCTATTATGTTCCCTTTGTCTTATAAACATGATATTGATACAGGATTTTTTTTTAAACCAGGTACATATAAAACATTTCTTAAGTGAACATGATTACCTAATTCCAAATTGATGGAGGCTTGTCCAAATCCTTCGACGGGGTACGTGCTTTTGTCTCCAAGCTCCACTTTGTACGATGTCTTTCTCTCATTTAGATTTGAGATTCTAGATTGATCTCCCGTCATGTGCCTAGAATATCCACTATCGATTATCCACATATCGTCTTCAATTGTCTCGATAAGTGTTGAGTAGTGTAAGAGACTGATTGTTTCACACATGTCTTCGATTGACTGGTAACTAGTCATGCCTTGATCCAAAACTTCAACTTCATCATTTATGTCTTCTGAGAGAGCCAAGAGGTGTGATGAGTTAGGATGCATCTAAATATATTTTCCTTGAGCAAGATGCTCCATCATAAAGTGTCAGATCTGAGAATTAGGGTTTCTATCACTACTTCTGCTAGTAACCCTAGCTACAGTGCTTTTGGAAACTTCTCCTGCTAGTAACCCTAGAGGCAGTTCCTCAACGAGCTCAATATCTAGCGGCTATGTTTCCTTCCAACATTTTAGGCTGACTAAAGGGGTTGTGGGCCCATAAACTATTAGAATATAGAAGATTGTGCTCATTTTACCATTGATGATACCCTCATCACCCAACCACAGGCCGAAGCCACCCTTCGAGCACCTTGACCTTGACCGAGAAGAGAATCCTGGTAGCAATCTAATAGCCAAGAGAGGCTAATGCACCAAGCAAGAATAGAAACTAAGATGAATAGATGATCCCACCCAGAGGCCATCTCACACCTTCCCAGAAACCTGTGCACAAGCTGAAACTGCACCTACGTAGATCCAGTTCTCTCTGCAACTGCTCAGATGTGAATAATGAAAACTGGTGCCCTGTATTTATAGTAAGCCGGGCAGTTTAAATGGGGCTGACTTCTCCTTCTGGGTATTAATAAATTGATATTAAATATATTTTTGCAGCTGACAACCTATCTAGGGTTTCCTTCATTTCTTTGCCTCCTTCCGGAGGATTCTAGTCTCGTCATAGGTCACAATAGAGGTTCATACCTCCCGAAGCTACCATAATATTAATAGTTACAAGGGTGGCCAACAGATGTGCGCTTAATTACCACTTGTATTTCCTACGTGTATGAATCCCTCAACCATGGGTTTATGTACATAATGATAGCTCTCTGTGGCTTAAAGACGTCAGAATACGTCTCTACCCTGGAAAAAAAAAATTAACCCACACTTTTTGCCGAGGAAAGTGCTCTGATACCACTTGTAATATACCAGATATAAAATGTATGCAAAACAGAAATAAAATGCTAGTAATGGAAGAATAACAACAATATAAGCATAACATTCACCACAATAACACTAAAATGATATAAGAATAACAATAGAAATAAAACTTTGAATCTGAAAGAAATTTTCACAAGCCTCTTTGAGGGGGAAACCTCTAGTTGAGTAGAGCTCTATTACAATAATATCCAAGCTAGGGTTCTCATACCCTCTACTCCTATTTATACTAAAAGGAAGCATCTAGAGGAAGATCCTTCTAGAAGCAGAAGCTTCTATTAGGTCTTCTTACATCTACCTTATTCTATTTTATTGAAAGGCCTTATTAATATTGACCTTTATTACATCCGAATATATTGTTCTACCTATGTGCGGGTTAGGACCCTAACACTTTTAGCAGCCCGAGAATTTCAGCCTGATTATTTGTTCTCTAACCCAAACCCCAACTGAGGTTGTCTTTTTAGCTTCCATCCGAGGATTAAATCACTCCTCCTAGTCCTGCATTCCCTGGGTTTCCTTTGGAGGCTCTATAAAAAAATATTGAGGCTAAGCTTTGCTGCCTCCACCAATCTTGAAAAACTACATCTTTGTCTTGCAAACACGAACTTGGAGTTTTTGAGGGGCGAACAATGGTTTGAGCTTTGTCTCAGAAGATGAAGGTTTTGGTCCATTTATTTTCTTTAGGGAGAAGAGTAATTTCTTTCAGGGAGAAGTGGTTTTCTACTGTTTCAAGAAGGAGAGATTTTGATTTTGCAGCCACCATAGTTGGGGAAGACGATGTGTTGTTGAAGATCTGGTCATTTCTGGCCAGCCATAGTTTCCAAAAAATGTATTCGGGGATGGCCTTCCATATTCTTCTCCAGGTTAAACTGCTTTGGATCTCTTGAGAATAACTCACCTTCTAAGAGAAGAATAAATCATTCACTGAGATCTGTCTCAGAGGTGTGGCATTGAGGCCTTGAAGAGATAGTTTCCATACTTCTTCAACAAATGGACAGTCTACAAATAAACGTTCCATTGTTTCAGGTGCATGAAAACACATGGGGCATCTATGAGGGCCTATGAAGCCTCATTTTTCCATATTTTCGCCTGTTAAATTTTTCTTCTGCATTAGAACCCAACACAAAAAGTTTACTTTTGGAAGACCGAGGGGGTTCCAGATCTGCTTCCAGAGGGTCACTGACTCATTCAAATCTTGTGGGGGATGTAGAGTGTTATAGCCTTAAGCCACTGAGTAGAATCCAGAATTTCCCCATCCCCATTTATCCCTTGAGAGGAGATTTATAGGTGCACAGTACATCAATGTAGCAAGGAAGAGGGATTTTTGTGAGTGCATTTGATTTGGAATGCCTAAGAGATCCCAACTTTTCCATCTTCCTAAGTCATCCCATGCAGAGATGTCTACGAGTCTGTTGATGCCATGCTAAGAGATCCATGTGCGGATATCCATAAGATCTTTTGATTTGATGAGGGGGGTGTTTCCCATAATGCTATCTTGCCACACCATAGTTTTTTTCCCATTCCCTGGGATTTGAAATAGATGCTTATGAAAGGGTTCTATTCCGTGCCTACAGAGATTCCAGATCAAGGTTCCTTTGGGGATGTTCATTGTCTCAAGGTTTTTCATAGAGGCATCATTGAGATATTGTTTTTTTATTAGATTACTTATTGGATGTCTTTGGTTTTCATAAATGTTCTAGATGATTTTACCTCCCAAATCTAGTTTTGCAAGTTCAAGGTCTCTTACTTGTAGGCCACTTTCAACATAGGGGCGTTTGACAATTTCCCATTCGACTAAGTGGTATTTATTTTGGTTTCCTTTGCCTCCACACCATAGGAAGTCTCTGATCATCTTTGTGATCTGAGTCGTGATCTCCTTTGGGGATAGGAGAAAGGAATCCTGGTAGATTAGTAGGGAGGACAAGACTAGTTTAATGAGGGTGAGATTTCCAGCATTGGTGAGCCACTATCCATCCCAGGCTAATATTTTAGCTTTGAATTTTCTTATGATTTATTCCCACAGAGAGGCTTTGTTGAAGCCCAGGGTTAAGGGGAGTCCCAAATACTTTATTTTTTTCAAAGAAGCCCAGGTAAATGCCTATTCATTGGATAGTTTGGTGATTTTCATTCCACCCAGACACTGCACTTTTTCTTTTATTGATAAGCGCTTCAGAGATGCTACAGAAGATTTGAAGTATTTCATTGATTTTTTTTGCAATTTTTACAGAGGCTCCACCTAGCATGAGATAATCATCTGCAAAGAGGGCATGGTTGACTGGGTCAATTCATTTCCTCTGCCCAATGCCTGGGACTGTTTCGGTCCTCCTTTTAGTGGTCAAATTTATTCTTATAGTATCATCCATCAGGATGTACAAGAAGGGGGAAAGTGTGCAGCCTTGGATTAATCCCCTGGAGGCCTTAATATAGTTTGTTGGCCTTCCATGCACTATAGGGGATATTCAAGGCTTTTCAATGCAAGATTTTATCAATTTGATGAAGATAGTGTAAAAACCAAAAGAGAGGATAACTTTGTACAGGAAAGAGAGTTTTACCCTGTCGAAAGCGTTTTCCATGTCAAGCTTTATAAACATCCCTTGCTCTTGTTGTTGGTGACTGGAATGTATGTCTTCTTGGACCTATACTACATTGTCGAGGATATGTCTCCCCTTGACAAAACCTCCTTTCATGGGGGAAATGAGCTTCTCTAGCATGGGCTTGATTCTATTTTCCAATAACTTGGAAACTTTCTTATAAGAAGCGTTACAAAGCGAGATAGGCTTGAATCTTTGGAAGGAGCTCAGGTTAACTTTTTTGGGAATTAAGGCTAAGAAGTTGGAGTTAGTGTTGCCTCCAAATTTAGCTCTTTGGTGAAAATATTTAATTATCCTCAAGAGATTAGTCTTGATTATGTCCCAACATGCTCTATAAAAATGGATTGTGAATCCGTTTGGTCCAAGGGATTTGTCAGATTCCATGGACCAAATGACGTTGTTGATTTTTTCTTCAAAAAAAGGTTTCATGAGTGCTAAGTTGTCATTCCTTCTTATGAGAGAGAGAATGTGTGAGAGGAAATCTAAGATAACCTCTTCAGAGCCAGAACCTTCCTCCTTGTAAAGTCCATTGAAGTGAGATTTTGTTGCATCCTTGAGCTGCTCAAACCCTTTGTGGATCAATCCATCTAAGCAGGTGATTTCAGAAATGTGGTTTCGGGAGAGGCAGTTTTTGAATTGTCTATGAAAGAAATAGGTGTTTTGGTCTCTAGCTTTTAGCCACAAGCTTCGCGACTTAAGCCTCCAATACTCTTCCTCGTGAAGAAAAGCACATAATTTTTTTCTTTAGGATCCTTATTATTTCTCTAAATATGAGCTGAAGATGTCTTTGGTCTCCATTTAAACTTGCAAATCTATGAACTGTTGAACAATCTATTGTCTATGTCTCAGTGGAGCATTCATGGGATTTTTAACCCAGGTTTTCAATGCATTTTTTTTTTCTTTTAATTTCTACTCCCACACAAAGCTTGGAGACCTTGCAATAGGAGAGGACCAAGTTGAATGGACAGTTTTAAGAAATCCCTTCTTTTCTATCCAAAGAGGGTTGAACCAGAAAGGGATTGGGCCCATATTTTATTCTTCTTTCAAATTCAAGAGGATAGGATTGTGATCATAAGTTAGTTTTGGAAGGATATTGTAGGAGATTATCCTTCTTTCTTGTAGAAATGTGCTCTGAATTAAGAATCTATCCAAGAGAGATGATATGTGATCAACCCTAACTCTATTTTTTGTCCAGGTGTAAAGGCCTTTCGAAGGCTTGAAATCAAGGAGGTCCCACTTATGGAATAGCTCCTCAACGAAGGGGGAATTTGGTCCCTACTACTATTGCCTCCTCTCTTTTCTTTTGGTTTGAAAATAAGGTTTAGATCTCTAGCTATAATAATGTTTGAAGGGGAGAAAATCTATAAACAAACTGCTAGCATTTTCTAACAATATTTATTCTCGGAGTACCTAACAGGAACATAAATATTGAAGAGAGAGAGATAGAGAGAGATTACTTGGGATATGATGGAGTTCAGTGAAAATCCAATGCTAAGTCTCGAAGGATCTTTCTAAATGAAAATTGCCCTGCGACCACAAGGTTTCAAGGACACCTAAAGAGCCCCTTGCACTGATGGCTTTGCCTGCATTTTTCTTCCATTTCTATTTTTTTATTTCTAGAAGTGTGTCCCCTTCGATTTTTGTCTCTTCGAGCAAGAGAATCTCGGGAGGGTCGATTTTCAGAAGCTCTTGGACTGCTTCGGCCTTTGAAGGGTTCCCTAAGCCCCTGCAATTCCAAGGGACTATACACATTATTTACTGGAGTGGGGGGGACTTCCCTTGGGAGGTCTTGTTCTAGTATTCCTTCCAATGGACATTTCAATGGTGGGTTGGCTTCCTTGCCTTTTTTTCCTCTCAAATTCTTCTTCTCTTACTTCTTTATGTGATTTTCTCCCTTCTCTTTTTGAAGTTCTTTTAACAGACTCATCCTCTGAAGATCCGAAGTTTTCCGGAGGTTTACTTTTTATTATATCTGCGTAGGAAGGGGAGGAGGAGGCTCCAATTGGGGGGTCAGGATGGATCTCACCATTTTTTTCCCCTATTGTGGGAGAGAGAGAGTCTGCTATTCCAATTCCTTAATCAATGGTTTCGAGATTTCTGGAGTGTTTTTGAGGATTTTGAAGGGAGTTTTGGAAGACTCTGGGATTGGGAGGGTTGGTCTCTCTTCCCGAAGGGAATTCCCTTTATTCGGGGCATTAGGCCCCTTTGACGACCCTTTCCCTTTAGATATGTTGTTGAGTTTTGACAGGGCTTCTTTCTGAACCTGAGTCCATTGATTTATTTTGAATTTTCCACCAAAATGACCGTAGCCATTGAAATACCTGCATTTAAATGGAAGTTGTTCATAGGCCAATTCTTGGATGTAAGACCATTCTGCAACCTTTAGTTGTATATCTTCTGGTAGTCCAACCTCCAAATCAACTTCCACGCATATTCTTTCACAAGAATATCGTTCCTTTCTCTCATCTTTATCGATATATTTTCTGAGATTATTTCCAATGGCTTCTAGGGACTTCGGATTCCAACAATGCAAGGGTAAATGAGGAAGATGCACCCAGATCAGAATAGGCGAGGGGTGTTGGACCGAATTTTGAATACCATTTGTTCAGGTACATAACTTAAGGTCCCATAAAATATGGTCCATTCCTGAAGATGAGATTTTTGTCTTCTAATTTGTCAAAAACAAACACGAAGAATCCACTGCCAACCAGATGGCTTATGATGCCTTCCTATACTAGAGGACTCTCGTTTCTTTGCACCCACACATATACAGATTTGGGAGAAGGCCATATGCCCGTGAACTGCCCAATGAGCCCCCGCTCAACCAAGTTCAGTGCAGATCTACATGTTTCTTCTGGTGGTAGGTCGATTGAAGGGATGATGTCCAATTTTTTAACGAATTTATGTTGTGAATCTGAGGTAGGTCATTTATTGCATGCAATGACCAGCTTCCTAAAAGTGTCAGTCTTAGGAGGGAGAGGGGGTGGAGGAGCCTTGAGGCCCCCTCCTGGGGCCATGGTGAGGGGACAGATGTGGAGGGGGTACTCCAGTGAGCACGTGCATGGCCTGGGGAGGGTTTTTTAGCTAAAATGTTAAAATATCAATAATGAATATAACATATTAATTAATTAAGTAAAACATTTTCCATGTATTCATAATGTATTAATACATTAATAAAGTAATACATTAATAATAATAATAAAAATACATTAGTAATATATATATATATATATATATATATATATATATATATATATAAAACAATGTAACATGTTAATAAAAAAATATTGATAACATGTTATTTGTAAACATATATTGATAGTGATAGTGATAGTTTTGTAAAACAAATTAAAAACAAATAAATAATACAACCTATTAATTAATAAATTAAAACATTAATAATAATGCAAAAATATATTAATAATATATAAATATTAAAGTATTATTAATTAATATATTAATAAAACATCCATATATTGATAATAAAGTGTCAAAAATAATAATACATTAAAATATTAATGTATTAACACAATTTTTATTATTTTACAATAAAGTAAAAACATATTTATAATTTCTATTTATTATATTTTTTTTAAGGTAAAGTCTACGAAGGTATATATACTCTACCTCTCGGATTTGAACCTGTGACTTCTTAAGAGGAAACACATGTTCTTAACCATTAGGCCCACTTAGGTTGTAATTAAAAAAATAATAAATTATTTTTTTAATATTGTTTTCTTCTTATTATAAAATAAACTCTAATATAAATAACTCTAACCTAAATTTTAATAGGAATAATTCTAACCCATAAAAATATATTTGTAATACATTATTATTTATACATTAATAAAGTATTAAATTATTTTTTTAATATTGTTTTCTTTTTAATATAAAATAAACCCTAATACAAATAACCTAACCTTAATTTCAATAAGAATAATCCTAACCCAAATATTTTCTTAATAGTAACTCTAATAACTCGTATTATTTTTTAATATAAATTATTATTTTCTTATTATTATAAAATAAACCTTAATACAAATAACCTTAACTTGAAAAAAAAAACATAATCCTAATTTTAATGGGAATAACTCTAACCCTAATCTCACTTTAACCCTATATCTAATAAGTATTAACAATAATTGAAATGTATAACAATAGTGATAACTTTCCTTTAAATTTTAATGCATTCATCAAAAGATTAGTGTCGTCATCCTGAACTTGTATCGATATTTATAATATTGTGAAAACATGTTATTTACATGCATAATTCATTAATAAATACATTACATTATTACCATAAAAAACAATTCATATTTCAAAATATTGATATTTATAACTCATCCGAGCTTGTATTTATATTTATAATATTGTGAAAAACACCTTTTACATGTATAACTTTACAAACACTATTATTATAACAAAAAATAACAAACATATGTTAAATTTAACTCTTAACTTTTAAATAAATTAATTAATACATAAATGCCAAAATATTACTAAATTATTGATAAATTAATAAATAAATACATTGTTAAGAAATCATTAGGTTATTAAGAAATTAAAACCTTATTAATTAAACTAAAGTATTAATTAATTCACCTATTAATTAATTAATTAATTGTTAAAGTAATATAACCTATTAAATATTAAATATTAATTAATATAATCTATTAATTAATAAAGTAAAACATTTATTAATGTATTAATACATAAATACATAAAATTAAAGTATTAATTAATTAATACCTTAATGTGATGTATAAATTAAGTTTCATTAATGTATAATGCAATGTATTATATATTAATGTATAATACATTAAAAATATATTAATAGAATCATGGAAGAAATCATTTTGCACAATAAAGATACTATTTAAAAAAATGTCAAATCAAAATTTAAGGAGAAAATGTGGTGTGATAAAGAGTTAGAGGAAAAAAGAAAATTAAGGTATCATAAAGATGTAATCAACCCTAATCTAGAAGATAAAAATTATCTATTTGTTTTGCAAGTGTAAAGAAAAAAATAAGCATTGCTAAGATAAGGACAAATTCTCACGAGCTCCATAGTGAAACGGGACATTGGTCAATTCCTAAAACATCTTGGGATGAAAGAGTGTGTCACATTTGTGACACTAAAAATGTTGAAGATGAAAAACACTTTCTCTTAGATTGTCCAACCTATACCCATATTAGATCTCATTTTCAAAATATTTATCACACTACCAACCTTCCTAAACACAAAAACAAAATTCTAAAAAATCACAGGAGGTCTGATATACCAATTGGATCTTAATAAAAATTAATCATCTATCATCATAATCTATTAATACAATATATTATATATTATTAAAATATTTAGTAATTAAAATATATTAATTAATTAATAAAATATAACATTTACTAATTACTGTATTAATACATAAATACATAAAATTAAAATATTAATTAATTAATTAATTAATACCTTAATGTGATGTTTAAATTATGTATCAATACATTAGTGTATAATATAATGTATTAATGTAATTTTTTAATTAGTAAAATACTTTAATAATATATAATATATATTATATTGTATTAATAAATTGCTAAAAAACAAATACATTATTACATCAATCATTAAAGATTTAGTGAAATAATTAATATATTTATAAATTCTCAATAAAATTAATAAAATATTAAAGTCTTATTAATTAATATATTAACATAGTATTCATACATTAATAATAAATTAATAATAAAGGAATAAAGTGTCAAAAATATAATAATACATTAAAATATTAATGTATTGATCCAATATTTATACAATAAAACTACAATAAAGTAAAAATGTATTTGCAATACATTATTATTTATACATTAATAAAATAATTATTTTTTTAAATATTGTTTCTTTCTTATTATAAAATAAATCCTAATACAAATAAGCCTAACCTAAATTTTAATTCGAATAATCAACAATTCAAATATTTTCCTAATAGTATCTCTAATAACTCTTATTATTTTCTTATTATTATAAAATAAACTTGAATACAAATAAGGGTAACTTTAATAAAACCATAAGCTTAATTTTAATTTTAATGGGAATAACTCAAACCATGATATGACTCTAACTCTATACCTAATAAGTATTAACAATAATTGAAATGTATAACAAGAGTGATAAATTTACTTTAAATTTTAATGCATTTATAATAAGATTAGTGTCTAAGGCTGAGCTTGTATTGATATTTATAATATTGTGAAAATCATGTTATTGCATGCATAATGCATTAAAAAATACATTATATTATTACCATAAAACACAATTCATATTTATAAATATTGATATTTATAACTCATCTAAGCTTGTATTTATATTTATAATATTGTGAAAAACACTATTTACATGTATAATTTTACAAACACTATTTTTATAACACAAAAAACCAAACATGTATTAATTTTAACTCTTAACGTTTAAATAAATTAATTAATACATAAATGCTAAAATATTACTAAATTAATGATAAATTAATAAATAAATACATTATTAAGAAATGAATAGGTTATTAAGAAATTAAAACCTTATTAATTAATACATTGCTAAAGTATTACTACACTAATAAAGTAATACATTAACAATACATTATTACATTAATAATAAAATGAGTTATCTTTGTGAGACAATGGGTTGTGTACATCACATTGCAACAATGGGTTATCTTCGCTAGATAATGACATTTGGAAATTTTTCTCACATTATGATGAGAGAATATTTGTGTCACACTGTGACGACGAGGTTATTGTAATCACATTGTAGTGACGAGTTTATTGTAATCAGAGTGCAATGACCAGGATATCGTAATTACATTGGAACAATATGGCTATGTTCATCACATTAAAACAGTGGGGCTATGTTTGACACATTGCGACATTACCGTGTTTGTTATATTGTGACACTATTATGTTTGTAACCTTGCAACATTACTATGTTCATCAATATGCGATGAAAAGGCTATGTTCGTCACATTGTAACAATATGGGTATGTTTGTCACATTATGATGACAGGGCTATGTTCATCACATTGCGACAATATGGGTATGTTCATCACATTGCAATGACAAGGCTATGTTTGACACATTGTGAGATTACTGTGTTTATCATATTGTGACACTACTATGTTCATCACATTGCAACATTACTATGTTCATCTCTTTGTGATGATAAGACTATGTTTGTAACATTGCGACAATATGGTTATGTTCATCACATTACCACGACGAGGCTATGTTTGTCACATTGCGATGACAAGGCTATGTTTGACACATTGCAACATTACTATGTTTATTAGATTGTGACACTACTATGTCCATCATATTCCAACATTACTATGTTCATTACTTTGTGATAGAAAGACTATGTGTGTCACATTGTAATAATATGGGTACGTTCGCCACAATGTGAGACAAGCTACGTTCATCACATTAAGATGATAGGGCTATGTTTGACGCATTGCAGCATTACTATGTTTTTCAGATTGTGACACTATTATGTTCCTCACATTGGAACTTTACTATTATCATCAATTTGTGATGACAAGGTTATGTTTGTCACATTGCGATAATATGGGTATGTTTGTCACATTATGACGATGGGGCTATGTTTGGCACATTTTGAGGATAGAGATTTGTTTGAATTTTTTTTACATTAATATGATTATCATATTATTATAGTACTATGTTCGTCACATTGCAACATTACTATGTTCATCACTTTGTGATGACAAGGTTGTGTTTGTTACATTGCGACAATATGGGTATGTTTGTCACATTGCAATGATGAGCTATGTTCATCACATCACAATGATAGGGCTATGTTTGACACATTGCAACATTACTATGTTTGTTAGATTGTGACACTACTATGTTCATCAAATTGCAAAAATACTATGTTAATCGCTTTGTGATGACAAGGTCATGTTCGTCACATTGCGACAATATGGCTATATTTGTCAGATTATGACATCGGATCTATATTCGTCACATTAC
This sequence comes from Picea engelmannii, assembly GCA_009831015.1. Lineage (NCBI taxonomy): Eukaryota > Viridiplantae > Streptophyta > Pinopsida > Pinales > Pinaceae > Picea > Picea engelmannii. The sequence goes on along the minus strand of ML784716.1, from coordinate 331,464 downwards.
GACCACATAGCTATGCTAATCATAATATGATGTTATTATGTTTTTTAGATTGTGACATTGTTATGTTCATCACATTGCAATATTACTATGTTTATCACTTTGCAATGACAAGTCTATGTTCGTCACATTGAACAAATATTGACTATGTTTGTCACATTACGATGTTGGGATATGTTCGACACATTGTGACATTACTATGGTTGTTAGATTGTGATGCTACTATGTTCTTCATGTCACAATGTTCAGTTTTGTTCATCATACTTGAACATCAGTTCATGTTCATCACATGACAAGGTTGGTTTATGTTCAACACATTACAAAAAGGAAGTTTTGAATTTTTTTTTTTTTTAAAAGCTAGTGAATTGTTTCCCTTGTCACAAAGATAGGAAATTTGAACCAATGTGATGTATAACATAAAATTCAACTTCATATCATACTTGTTCTAAGGACACTGATAGAAAATGATCTTTAATTTTATACATGATGATTTTTACTTGTTCTAAAGAAATTGATAGAAGAATCTTGAACATTGTAGATGATTACTTTTTACACATCACAACGATAGGGCTATGTTTGACACATTGCAACATTACTATGTTTGTTATATTGTGACACTACTATGTTCATCAAATTCCAAAACTACTTTGTTAATCACTTTTCAGTGACAAGGCTATGTTCGTCACATTGCGACAATATGACTATGTTTGTCAGATTATGACATCGTCGTTATATTTGGCACATTATGACAAAACATTATGACGTTACTATTTTTTTTATATTGTGACACTGTTATGTTCATCACATTGCAAGATTACTATGTTCATCACTTTGCGATGACAAGTCTATGTTCATCACATTGAACCAATATTGACTATGTTTTTCTCATTACGATGGTGGGATATGTTCGACACATTGTGACATTACTATGGTTGTGATATTGTGATTCTATTATGTTCTTCATGTCACAATGTTCAATTTTTTTCATCATACTTGAACGTCAATTCATGTTCATCACATGAAAAGGTTGGTTTATGTTGAACACATTACGAAACAGAAGTTTTGACAAGTTTAAAAAAAAAAAAAAACTAATGAATTGTTTACATTGTCACAAAAATAGGAAATTTGAACCAATGTGATGTATTACATAGAATTCAACCTAATATCATACTTGTTCTAAGGACATTGATAACAAATCATGTTTAATTTTACACATGATGGTTTTTACTTGTTCTAAAGAAATTGATAGAAGAATCTTGAACATTGTAGATGATGAATTATACTTGTTCTAAGGACACTGATAACAAATCATTTAATAATTTGTATTTGTTATAAGATTATTGATAGAAAACAAATGCCAAAGTGTTACTAAATTATCGATAAATTCATAAATTAATATGTTATTAATAAATTAATACATCATTAATTAATACATTGCTAAAGTATTACTACACTAATAATGTAATACATTAATAACACATTATTATATTAATAATACATTAAAAAAATTAAATAAACATTAAATGCATTAATAAATACATTACTACAGTGAATACATCAAAATATTAATAAAGTAATTATAAAGTAATAAATAATACACTAAATTAAATTAAAATTAAAATTGTTAAATTTTTATCATTACATTTTTATTATTTAAATTATCTTTTAATTGTTATTTTCTCATTATTATAAAATAAACCTTAATACAAATAATCTTAAATTTAATAAAACCATGACCCTAATTTTAATGGGAATAAATCTAACCCTAACCTTAATCTCACTCTATCCCTAACCCTAATAAGTATTAACAATAATTGAAATGTATAACAAGAGTGATAACTTTAATTTTAATGCATTTATACTAAGATTAGTGTTGTATTAAAATGCATTAATAAATACATTACATTATTACCATAAAACACAATTTATATTCATAAATATTTATATTTATAACTCATCTCAACTTGTATTTATATTTATAATATTGTGAAAAACACTATTTACATGTCTAATTTTAACACTATTATTATAACACAAAATAACCAAACATATATTAATTTTGACTCTTAACTTCTAAATATATAAATTAATACATAAATGCTAAAGTATTACTAAATTATTAATAAATTAATAAATAAATATATTATTAAGAAATTATTATGTTATTAAGAAATTAATACCCTATTAATTAATACATTGCTAAAATATTACTACACTAATAAAGTAATACATTAACAATACATAATTATATTAATAATACATTAAAATTATTAAATGAATTAATAAAAACACTAGATACATTTAAACATTGAAAAATTGTTAATACATTAATAAATAATATATTCAATTAAATTAAAATTAAAAATATTAAATTATTATCATTACATTCTTATCATTAAACTATTATTATTTTAATTATTTTTTTATTGTTATAAAATAAACTTTAATACAAATAAATTTAACTTTAATACAATCATAACCCTAATTTTAAAAGGAATAAATCTAACCATAATCTCAATATAACTATAACCCTAATAACTATTACCAATAATTGAAATGTATAACAAGAGTAATATTTTTTCTTTAAATTTTAATGATTTAATATAAAAATTAGTGTCTAACTCATCCTCAACTTGTTTTTATATTTATAATATTCTTAAAAACACTATTTACATGCATAATGCATCAAATACATTAATAAATACATTACATTATTACAATAAAACACTATTTATATATTTGCAAGAAGGAAAATTCTCCATTCGACTTCACATTGGAAAACCATGTGATGGTTATTGTAACATATGCATAGTGTGCCTTGAAATCATGCACCTCTTGAGGGCATGCGACACCATGACATTTCTCACTTGGATTCTTGGAAATACCAAGTATAATTCATACATAATACACCTCTTCACCTAGAGAATACCCATACTTCGTTCTAGGCTACCAACGAGTCACAATCCTACTCTAGTGAAACTCTTGTATACATATACAATTGTTAAAAAATTTAACACTTAGTCATATATAAGCATACATCCATGAAACAAAGACAACACTTGTGAAACAAACAAGAGAAACATAGATATAGTGCAGGTGACAAGAACTATTCCTAACACCTAGCTAAGTCTTTGTTATTACAAAAAAGTTACAATATGAGAAATATCAACTCAGTTTACAACTTGGGCAGAGTCACATGACTCATTTTACCTCACCAAGACAATTGTACACAAATTCGTCACACACCAAGACTCTTTGGCACAACTATCTGTACAACCATGTATAGTGTGCCTTAGACGTTCCCTAAACCACAAACTTGTCATCTCTTGTATGTTGCAAAGATTCACACACACCTATGGCTCTGTCTCCTAGAATGCCACCTGAGACCTGTCATAATACTTCCCCTAAACTCAGCCAAAAAGAAGCTCACCGCAACTTTTTCCACTGAATCACCTCAAGGAAACAAAATTCCTCCCATGTGGAGTGACTTGTCTCATTAAGGGAGCTCACCACTCTTATTCTAAGTCTCCCTCAAAATTTAAGAGATGATCTTTCTCTCCTCATTCTTGAAATCTTTGTTCCTTCTTTTTGCACCCTTTTTCTCTTATAGGGACTCCAAAGTTCACCATTGTGAATCATCGCATCCTTTAGGGGTGTCACGTCCCTTCACAAACCCATGTGTCCAAAAAATCATCACACCCCTTCATTGACTTGATCACCCAAATGAATTTTCATGTCCCTTCATGGACCCAGTTTTCCAAATGAACCCATGTGCTCATCAGCCATAATTCCCCTTGGGATCCACACATGGCAACATTGGTGTTTTCCTCATGTCAGTGCATCACATTCTATTGGTTTCTTCATACTTGGTAAATCCCCTTGGTGCATTTGCATGCCCAAATTTCCCACTTTCCCAACTAGTGCAACACTTGGGTGTCAGAGACTGGAGTAACCCCAAATTTTGTCTCCATGAGGACCAGGGCGAGCATCTCCACACCCATCTAGTTGAAGACCTACATCCTACCCCACCTCAATTCATTTCCATCCCCAACAACATACACAAAATAAGTGATCTCCAAGTCCCCACCCGAACTCGTGCCCCCAATCGTAACTAAGTCTATTGGAAACGCCATGTTTTGTGCCAATTAGAAATCCCAAATTTTCCAGAAGCCAACTAAATTATATTGCACCCAACTCCACACGATTTTTTTCTTGAGTCAATATGATTACTTCACACAAATCCAAGGATGAATTTACTGGAATCCATTGCACTCTCTCATTGTGTTATTTTTGTGTTGTTTTTATTTAATTATGTTACTACTATCGCCTCATACTGCAACTGATTATTTCCCACTTCACTTAAAAAATTCTCCTATGTTGAAATCCTATGATCCTGTTTTTGTGCCCATACATCAACCAACTCTGTCATGTCTTATCACACTATCAAACACCAAGTATCAAAGTTCCTAGGTATCTAATCCAACTGTCGCACCCAATCCATGAGAATGGACATCCTCATGCAACTTCCATCACCCTTTCCAACCTAAAACACTAAGGAAAGTGTCAAACCTTTCCTCACTATTGTTTCCATTGTCCATTCTTCGTCAAGGAAATCTTCCACATTGTCTAAGTGTTGCACTTCGAACCTATTGGTGCACCCGCGCTCTACTTCCTTCAACAATCCAGTCCATTCACACAACAATATTAGACTAAGGCAAGGCCACCCCTCACCTTGTTTCACTATAATGTCACCCCAAAATAAATTCATCCATAGAAACTTGACTCCACTGTCCATCTCATGGCATGACTAGCCAATATTTTCACCAATAACTGTACATACAAACTCCCTTTGCCCCACTACTTCCTCACTCGTCCATGTCATTGTGTCTACCTCTCTATATTCCTTGGAATTTCTAGGATTCAACCTCAACCATTCTTCCCAAAGTAAGAGAAATTATCATGTCCAAGTAATCTCTTCAGGTCGCAATCTACTTGTTCGCACAATCCTCCAAACGAAGGCAAGTCCTCAATTCACCTCCTTTTGTTAAGTCACATGTATGAAACTCAACATTTGCAATGAGTGTGGCAAACACATATACAATCAAAATTTCCCAATGAACTATCCAAAGTTCTCCATGTAGAATGAGTCATCTCAAAGAACTTCCATGCCTTAGGCACATTCGAGCCAATAATCCTGCTAACCTCAACCAATGACCCACTGTGGATCTTTGAGATATCGCACAATCATACACAATTCACCAAGGTTTTCTCCTCCTCATCCAATTTCCCATGCAAACGAAGAGAAAAATGTTAAAAATAGTTTCACCTAAATCTAGGAAAACACATAGCCAAACACTAATTTGAACATCCAATAAAACATCAACAATAATGCATGTCAACCCAAAAAATTCAACTATGTTTTTATGAGGAGAAATATAAATGAATAATATCTAAAACAACAATGGAAATAAATTAACATTGGACAAGAATTCATAAACACATTTGACACAGAAGATTTCTAGGAAATTCCCCTGGAAATATATCGAAGGGAAACCCATCCAAGGAGAGATTCTTCTATTGAGCTCGGAGAAAAAAAATTGAGTGTACAACAACAATAAATTACAACATTAATATTAGTTGTACTTATCTAAAAAATTGACCCATAAAACACCTCGATTTTCATGCCCAACAAGTTTTATATATTTATGTGGTTGTACGACCCAACACAGAAGAAATAATAATAGTACAACCCTTGATTTTTTTGCTCGGATTGGACTGTATAGAACAATTCACATTTGTACAAATTTCACAACAAAAAAAACCTAGAAAATCATGCCAAAACTATGGATCGATTTATGTGCATTAAATTTTTTGTACGACTAACAATAAAAGATATACATCCAACCTTCAACAGTTGCACATATTTTCAAAACAATGTTGAACTTTCCTTGGGATGTGTTCCCTCTCTTTTCCTTGAGATATGTGTCCCACTCTTGCTGCCACTCTTTCCTTTTAGCACAATCTCTCTTGGAAAGTATGCCTCTTCACATTCCACTCAAGCTCTCATTAAAACTTTTTCCCCACCTCTCTCACAAGATGATTTTATACATTATTAAATGAGTAAATTTCCTAACCTTAGATATCCAAAGAGGCAGATGATCAATATTATATATTTCCCTCTTTAGATCAACGGTTGACTGCTTTGCTGACTCCATCCATGTCCTAGAACGAAACTTCCTTGCACCTCCTGCATGAATCCAAACTTTGGAGTTATCATCACGATTGTCAGGTCACCACCTAAATCAACAAATCTATCTAAGGCACCAAGTACCAGGGTGCCTCATCCATACTGTAATTTTCCCAAGCCAAGATGCAAGGAACATCATGATTTTGGGTATCTTTTTAAAATTGTTTCTAGTTGTGGAATTTCGTCAAACACTTTTCTTACAATGATCCTCTAGGTTTTGCTTAGGGTTATACTGATGGTTTATATGTGTGTTGCAGAAATAAATAAGAAGATAAAGAACTAAAACATACCTCATCCATATGAACGATAAACAATATAATAGAGAAGCCCAAAACACCCCAGATCTGATTTTATTCATAAATAGAAGAACCTGATACAATGAAGATGTTGATCTGGAATCCTCAACAGATGGATCCAATAACAAAATAGGATCTGCTACAAAATGCTCCAAGAAGATACTACAATAAGCCTCCAAAGGTTGAATACACCATGAATGCTATTACAAGGGGAGCTGGGTTGTATGAAGTGTCAACCCCCAAGATGGAATATGTCACGCCATGATGGAACCCTAAATAACCTCAACAATTCGGCCCTACTACCAAAGATGTCCAAGCACTCTGGTAAATATGCCAAACAATATATCAGGCAAAGGAAAGAACAATCCAAGTGCTCAAATCTCCAAGAGCCCTCTCCAACTCATGGATCTGACTCTCCTCCAATAAATGGTGTGCCCCCCTGGATGCCTGAAACCCTAGATAATTAGGCCTCCCTCCTAGATGCCTCCAAATGCTCCACCAAACCACTAGAATGATAGATCGAGGCCTGGTGACCTCATTAGTGAAGTCCCAAGAGAAATAGTGAAGATCTGGGCTAGCAAATGGTTGGAACCACTTTTTGAAGTTGGCTCCTCTCATCCAATTCGTCCCATGCATCTAATAAATCAATCGGCACATAAAATACCTCTTGAATGGAATATATCTAATGTCCAATACCCTACAATAAAAACCCAGGTGCTAGAATCTGTTGAAGCCCTTCGAATCCCTTGGAACAAGTTTCCCTCAAAGAATGGTGTGTCCCCCTTACGGGAAACCCCCAATGGTGCACCCTCCTTCTCTTCCTATGCATGTGGCTGGTGTAGAATCCTCCTGCACTGATATAGATATGAACTAGGATGGTGTGGGAGAGTATTTGATCTATGAGACTGTAACGCCCCTAAACTGATAAATGATTAAAGATTATTAAGCAAGATTAAATTAAGAAAGAATTACAATTAATAAAATAACATTGATTGCAGAATGCATTTAATGATCTGATAAACCAATTTAAAATACAGTCAGTAAGAATGGAGATAACAACAGAGTTACGTGTGCACAGGGTTGCGTATGCAGGGTGCGGGAGCCAATAAATCCCGAGGCAATAAAATTTATTGGGGGACGCAGGTCGGAGGAAGCGTGGAGGGGGTTGGTGGTAGAGTTACTGCGTGAGGCAGTAGGGAGGAATAAGGGAAGGGAAGAGGGGGATGTGCAGTCCATTCGGCGGGGATGGATGCTGCGGGGCTGTGAGCTCAGGACCACTGTATTTGTCGAAAGCAGAGAGATTCTGCGCACTGTGATAATTGGTTGTGATCTATTGTGTTGGGTGAGAAGAGGGCCCCTGGACTCTGTGTTTTGAGATGAATTTTTGTATTTTGTGGTGAGCAGAGAGTTCTACACCACGGTATCTACTGTGAGTAGCAATTTTCTGTACACTACTGTATTGGCTGTGAGCCTGTGGTATTTTGTGGACTGTTGGCTTGCTGTAAGCAAGGAACAGAGTGTTCTGAACTGTGGCTTGATCTAGGGAGGCACAGAGTTGCTGAAGGTTTTGGGCACGGAGGGCCAGGATATCCGTAGATATCCTGGAGCTAGGTAGTTTTCCTAGTTGGCAGGGAGGACAGTAGTTTTGGGCAGTTATTTGCTTGTTTGTGGCAGGCTTAATCTGTGTACCAGCAGGAGCAGACGCAACAAGGAAACAAAAATTAGCATCAGTATCAGGTATTTGTCAAGTTATGCATTTATCTCATTTTTACCAGAAAGTTATTACCCTGTGATAAATCTAATTTACCGAAATTGCTGTTGAGAAAATAAATATATGTTGTGAAATCATTATCTCCGTTTAGAAAATGAATTGTTTATGAAATTAAACTAATCCTTAGAATGATATGGGCATTACAGAGACCAAGATTGGGACAATCTAGGTGGAATTTGTCACCACTGAATCATCCTCTGGGGTGTGTTAAGTCAAAACCCTCAAAACCCCCAAGAGATGGGCCCTCTAGCTAGAAGCCAAATATCAAATGATAAAACATACATGAATGAATAAGAGAATAGAGTCTCTTTCCTCTCCTTTATACTTCCTTCTCACCTTTTCCCTCCAAAGCGACTTTCATTATATTAATATTTAATTAATTAATTAATTAACCTTTTTACTCTGAAATACACCTTATCTCTCCTTGTGGCTTTCCTGGCCACTGAAAGTCACCTCTCATAATCCTATCCTGTAGTGTTGTTCCTCACGATTCTAATGAGCTATTAAACTGAGAGGTTCCTTCAAGTATTGTGCCCAAAATGACCTCTTCAGTGAATTTAATTAACTTATAGCTCAAAATACTCAAAATCATGGAAATCATCAGAATGAAACAGAACCAAAGCCAACCTATGTAGAATGGATCATAATGATGAAATAGGATGAGTGATGCAATATGGACCCCAAAATATCCCTAAATATCTCATGTACTCATTATAATCTCCAACTGGCTACTCTGGTCATCATAACCCTCTGTAATGTAATGATGTTGCAAAGTGGGGACATTACAATCCTCCCTTCTAGAAAATTGCTTGTCCTCACTAAATAACCAAACATCTGCAAGTATAATACCAGAATCCCATGTCCTCCTATAGGACACACTGTAGAACCCATCCAAAGATGAACAATCATACACTTCACCCCATGGATCCCATATCAGGAAGTGAACTACAATATCCCGTGAAGCATAGTCCTGAAATATATCAACTATGTGAATCTCCTACACATGACACCTAGCCTCACCCCAAAATGAGTCCATCTACCAAATCCATACCAAGATCAACACATCCTCCATCAATTGTACATGTTGATGCCAAGATGAAGTACTGCTAGACCTCCGAGAGACACCCTCAAGAGATGTGCTCTCCTCAATACTGAAGCTCAATGGAAAGTCAAAACAACTTTCCCCTGCAACAATCCACTTGTCCCTGTCAAACAGTGAAATTCTCAAGCCTGCAATCCTTGAATCCCATTCTAACCTCTGTCGAAGATCACCATGCTATCCCTGCACTACTCTGACCATGTCCAAATGCTCCATATCTATATACTAGATCCTCCACTCTTGGATCCTCAAACTAAAGTGCCTATGATAATTGGACTTGTTGTCTAGAAACTGCATCTGTAAAGACATCTCTGTAGAAGTAGTACCTGTCCAACCATATCCATGTCCAATCATGATGATCAAGAGTGAAAAGTTGCCTCGCTCCATTGGAAAAATCCCTGCAGGCCCACTCCAACTCAACCCATGGTGTCATATGTGGCTATTTGGCACAACCTGGCTCATCACGTAGTGAAACATACTACTAACCAAGTGAACTCCCATATCCCATGGAAAACTTGGAACCTTATCACTTCCAACCTCCTCTAACGGCTGTGTGAGACTAATCACTATCATCATTCCTCGGTTCTCATATGCTATCATCTGGCCTGTGATGCTCTCCATCACGTACCAAGTCTCAATTGGATGCCTATGATGACCCACCTCTATCCGGTTGGATGCTGTAAAAACACTCTTGTTAGGTGGTCTCGACCTAGCCACTCCCCATGTCCTCAGCCACTGTTTATCTTTCCTCATGTTGTTTTCCATGATAAAATGTCAGGAAAGGGGAACAAAGGCATCTGTAGTTGACTGTAGGACTCAAAAATACCACCTTCCTTGGTCAACCCCAAGAATTTGACCAAAATCACATCTACTGGTACCCATGATAACTGCTCGCATGTAGTCATCACTAAACCCCAATCACCAGGTACAACCGGAAGTAACTCCTCCAACTGCCGGTAAACCAATCTCCGTCTCTCATCCCCCATGCTACTACTGAAATGGTGAAGGTGAGGTCTCATAACTATGTGCTGCTACAAAGGAGTGAAATCTGCATGCTCCCCTAAGTATGTCTCCTCCCTGGAATCTAATACATCATTCTGAATCTTACTGCATATCTCTGCATGTCTTTGTGAACTATCACTCCTCACTGCATGCCCCTTCATGCTCACTTCATCTCCTGTATACTCCTACTACATCATAGATCTTGGGCGTACTACTGGATCAATCTCTACCTGAAGGTCAACCACTCTCTGGACACAAATGGAAGTGTCCTCCATCCACTAGTGATCCTCTTCTAGACCACCACGATCCTCTAGCCATGTGACTAAAGGAAAAATCTGAGTATCCACTAGGATAGATGAAGTGGATCTCTAACGGATCTCCTCAAGAAGCTCATATGATCTGGACTCTCATTCTTGGAGGGTTTTCTATGTGCCTCTCTAGAATCCTCGAGTGCTCTCCAACTCCTGAGTAAGTATGTCCACCTCTAAATCCTTCTCCCTCAGAGCCTCATGATACATCTCACCAATACGCAATAGGTAATCCCTGTTAGTCAAAAACTACTCGTATTCGGTCCTCATCACATATACTCTCTCCCTAAGAGTATGAAAATCATCCATGGAAAATACCTCATCTGAACTACCATGTGCCACTGATGCTCTCCAACAGTAATCTTCCATCAATGCATGAATGTCATCACTACATCTGGTGGCTGCCATGATCATCTCCTCACTGAATCTCAACTGTGTTGCTAAGTGGTGTGACTTTTGATCACAGTCATGCTGAGGTGCCACCTCATATCCCTCACTGCTAGTGTCAGTCCTGCTAGTGTCAACTCTGGAATCCCCAAAAAAACTCTCTACAGAAGATAACATGCTAAACTTCCCATTTTCTAATGCTACTGGGTCCTCCTGTATGCCACTACACCCCATCACTAGGTGCCATCTCCCTCTAAATCACACTATATCTTGTATGAGCAGTCGTATCCTCTTGTGCACTTACCCTACTACTATAATCTATGTATGGATCCCATATAGATGTGTCCAGATGTGTTGTGGTCGTCCTGAACATTAAAGAGTGCATCCTCATCAATGTAGGTTGATCCTAGAAGTAAGTGCTCCATCAACTTATCAGTCTCCCCAATCTTCTCAACTAATGGAATCTCCAAAATTTGTGACTCAATCTCCTCATGTTGATCTGTATGTGTAAGGTCGATTGTCCATATGTCCTGTATCTCCTCCTAGATCTGTGGATCTACAGGTCCATGGTGTGCATATATCATGTACATCTCCTCTATGCTACTACTATCCTCATATGATGTGGTTCTCATAGGTGTCTATAAAGATGATATATGTGTCATGACCACCATAGGAAGATGGTCATCTGTAGGTGCTAACACGTGTGAGTCCTCACTAGTGTCACCACTCTGTTAAGGTGTAAGTTCATCAACGGTATGTGATATTACTTTTGAAGCATAAGTGTTATCATCTTGTCCATCCCATTGTTCCCTCAATGTGAAAGGGTCAACATCCTCCTCAAGCGTGCCAGAATCACCAGCCTTTGTGCAAGAGTCACTATCACTATCCTCTGTGCAAGAGTCACTATAATCATAAGACTTCCCCAAATCAACATCTATTGCTCCATCCTCACACACCTCATCATCGCTGTCATAGTGTGCCTAAATAATGTGCTTCTAATCCTTACCCCTGCACCTATGATTTGGTTCCCAAGGCGCCTTGCAACTGTAGCAAAGTTGTGTGTTCCTAATGGGTGGGGGGTTACTCTATTCTTCTATAAATCTAGTTGTTGCTGCTCTTTTTTTATCTGCTTTGATGATCCCATGTAAAACATCCTCTTCACTCCAACTGGGATTTCTTAAGGCTACATACTATGGAAATTTTATTTGAGCCCTAGTTTCCTTGCTAAGGCCACAATATTTTATCTCACAGAAAAGCATCTCAAGGAATATCTTGTACATTTCTCCTCTAGCTTCTCTGGATCTTTGTTACTCTACTATGCCAATCCAATGTGTAACATTATCTTTGCTCCAACTAGGATTTTTATAGGATACAAAATGATGGAATGTTATTAGACCTCTAAGATTCTCATTGAGCGTTTGATATTCCCTCTCACAATCAACAATACTTCATGTAAAATCCCACACATCCATCTATCTTTATGGAATACCCTCAGGTGGGCAAGATTTTAAGCTCTAATACCACTGTAATGTTCCCAATCCAAGATGCAAGTAACATCATTGTTTTGGGTGCCTTTTTAAAACTATTTCTGGTTGTGGCATTTTGTCAAACACTTTGTTTACAATGATCCTTTAGGTTGTGCTTAGGGTTATACTAATGGTTTATATGTGTGTTGTAACAATAAATAAGAATATAAAGCACTGGAACATACCTCAACCATATGCAAGATCAACTATATAATAGACAAGCTCAAAACACCCCAAATCTCATTTTATTCATAAATAGAAGAACCTCATACAATGAAGATGTCGATCTGGAATGCTCAAGAGATGGATCCAATAACAGAATAGGAGTTTCTAAAAAATGTTCCAAGAAGATAATATAATAAGCCTCCAAAGGCTGAATACACCATGAATACCAATAAAAGGAGAGATGGGTCATATGAAGTGTCAACCCCCAAGCTAGAAAATGCTACGCCCTGTTGGAACCCTGAATAACCTTAACAATTCGACCCTACTGCAAAATATGTCCAATCACTCTGGTAAATATGACAAACAATATATTGGGTAAAGGCAAGAACAACCCAAGTGCTCAAATCTCCAAGAGCCCTCTCAAACTCATGGATCTGACTCTCCTCCAAGAAATGGTGCACCTCCCCCTGGATGCATGAAACCCTAGATAATTCGGCCTCCTTCCTAGATTCCTCCAAATGCTACAAAAAACTAATAGAATGATAGATTGGGGCCTAGTGACCTCACTAGTGAAGTCCCAAGTGAAATACTGAAGATATGGGCTAGCAAATGGCTGAAACCACTTTCTGAAGTTGGTTCCTCTCCTCCAATTCATCCCATGCATCTAATAAATCAATCACAACATAAAAATCCTCCTGAATGGACTAGATGTGATGTCCAAGACCCTGCAATGAAAACCCAGGTGCCAAAATCTGTCGAAGCCCTTCGAATCCCTTGGAACGAGCTTCACTCAAAGAATGGTGTGGCCCCCTTGCTGGAATTCCCCAATGGTGTGCCCTCCTTCACTTCTTGTGCCTGTGACTGGTGTAGAACCCTCCTACACTGATGTAGATCCGAGCTAGAATGGTGTGGGAGAGTATTGCATCTCCGAGACCAAGTTTGGGACAAGCTAGGTGGAATCTTTCACCATTGAATCATCCTCTAGGGTTTGTTAAGTCAAAACCCTGAAAACCCCCAAGAGATGGGCCCTCTAGTTAGAAGCTAGGTATCAAATGATAAAACATACATAAATGAATGAGATAATAGAGGCCCTTGCCTCTCCTTCATACTTCCTTCTCACCTTGTCCCTCCAAAGTGACTTTCATTATATGAATATTTAATTAATTAATTAAATCACTTTAATTAATTAATTAACATGTTTACCTCTAAAAAACACCTTATCTCTTCTTGTATATTCCTTGACAACTGAAAGTCACTTCTCATCATCCTATCTTGTATTTTTTTTCGTCGTGATTCCAATGAACTATTACACTTAGAGGTTCCTCCAAGTATTGTGCCCAAAATGACCTCTTTAGTGAATTTAATTAACTTATAGCTCAAAATACTCAAAATCATGGAAATCGTCGGAATGCAATAGAACCAAAGCCAACCTATGAAGAATGGATCATTATTATGAAATAGGACGAGCCATGCAAGTCGGACCCCAAAATATCCCTCAATAGCTCATGTACTCTCTATAATCTCCAGATGGCTACTCTGTTCATCGTAACCCTCTGTAATGTAATGATGTCCCAAAGTGGGGACATTACACATCCTCTCAAACTTGACACATACAAACGTCACTTCCCACTTCATCGCAAAGACTTGTCTAATGTATCTCATCAAGAGTTAGTAATATTCCTCAATCAACCTCCACAACTACATCCAAATCTGCATGAGTCCACCACACAACTCGTTCAAGTAGGTTTCCCAAGATCTTTTCACATTCGATCCATCAAGCCATTCTAACTACTACATGACTTCTTCCAATATGCACCACTTGAGTCACCCTCAAGTTTGTCGGTTCTCACTACATAAACATGTTTCACTTGAACCACTAAGTCATCTAACTTCCCTTCAAAGAACTCACTGCAACACTTAGGAAACGAAAGAACTTAAAACTAACCATACATTTCCAATGACATCCTTGGTTGTACCCATGGTTCAATTTTGTTGTCCTAGTCCTGCACTTTCCAAAGAAACTAAATATTTGTATAAAATTCCTTCAATCATCGTTTGTAACTCCAAAAACTACAAGACCTTTGTTGTGATACAAGGATGCATCCATCCATCCACTTGAGAAATCCATCTGTGTACCTTGACTACTTCCACTTCAAGGAGCCATGCATATACCACCCAATTGTCAATTCATGCTGCTATTAAATGACTATTGTAACTCTGCAAAGAGCTAACTCATTTGAAGATTGTGGTTGACACACTCATCTAACAACCAGCTCAACTCAATTTTTGTTCTTGGTGTTGCATGGCACAAATTCATCAGGATATAAATGTTCCCATCCAACTACATGTTGTGGAGCTCATCTAGGTCACCTCAAGTCATTCACCCAAGTGCTTCAAATTTCTACAACCCAAAACTGCTCCCCTTTGAAATCACTTTTGGGATCAACTTATACATTCTCTTTTTCAACCACTTCTACAGTTAGATATGCAACAAGTCGTGAAACAAATCCTGTATTCAACTACCTTTCCCAGGTGCTCGGTTCACCCAATGAACTCTACACCTGGTCTCTCTGATATGTGCACAACAAGTTCGAAACTAAATTCCATCACACATCAAACCAACCAAGTGTGCAACCAAATTTCCTCTGCAATAAAAAGTGTGACAAGTTCTATGCTAAACTCTACGATAACTTTTATGATCACCCACTTTGTCTTAGTGCTTCCTCTCACCAAAAACTTTGTTATTTATCTATGCAAGGTGTGCATATAGATCAACCTTCGACCAGACTATCAATTGAACCTCTATTGTAAGTTTGATGAAAATTCTATGATGACCCAGTTCACTCCACCAAATGGTTCACCATGTTTGCGAATGTTCCCATCGAATCGTCTTCACATAAAACCTCCTTCAAAGTTCTCTCTAATACCATATGTCATGTCCCCACAATGTGCCTTGCAATTGTGCACCTCTTGAGGCCATGCAATATAACAAATTTTCTCACTCCGGTTCTCGGTAACACCAAGGATACTTCATCTAGACTATGCCTCTTCACCTAGAGCATACTTATACTTTGTTCTAAGATACTGATGAGTCACACTCTGATCCTGATTATTTTCAACATGAAATGAGAGCAGAGATATAATAAATAAATGCATAGAGATATCACATATATTCAATAATATAACATAAATGTATCATAGATGCAACCATAAACAAATATATACAGTAATACAAGATTTCTATTAATGAAAGAAATGTACAGAGATTGTAAAAATACAGAGTGAAAGACTCTCTAGAATGGTGGCAGCTTATCTCTGAGAAGAGATGTGACGGCTACTTGCATTCACAAGAAGATGATTACAATGAGGCTTTGAAGGCCTTTTTACAATAATCAGGAATGCCGAAAACCCCAAAAATCCAAAAACCTAACCCTAGGAGATGAAGCGCCAAAAGTCATGTGGGCCCCATTTCGATAAGTTAGTACATCAACTTCTCGGGGTCATAAATTTTTCATATGATCTCTGTTATATGCGTATGATATCTCGTTGGAAAGGTATCGAGGAGATTCATTTTAGGAGCAATATTAAAAGAATTTCCATATTGCAAACCTGTTTTCCCAAAAAACATTGTTTAGGGCCTCAAAATGGCCCCGGAAGATAAAAACTGCTAAAAATAGTAAATTACCAAAATTGCCAGAAAATTGTTTTGATCCAGTTGGAAAAGGTGGGTGGCCACCGATATCCAACTGGATCAATCCTCACTCCTTAGGAAGTAATGGTTTCCATTTCATTGAGTTCCCAGGGGAAAAGAAAAAGTGTTTGTTGAATCTGAATCTTGGTGAGTTGCTTTCCTTGTCGGAGACGTCGCACTGCTTAGTTTGTGGAAGTTTGTGACAGACCCATTGAGGCTGAGGTTGTTCAACAAGTCAAGCTACATGAGAGGACAATGTATAGAAGGAATATTTTCACTTTTCTGCAACCTTTTCGACCTGCTTCTGTTGGATAGAAGGTGCTTGGGGTGAGGTTGTAGTGGTTGCAGTGTCCTTTTGTTCCCCTTTTGAATAGATTGTGAAGGAGATGAATTTTGTAGTATGAGATACTACCTTGCGGCACATTTTAGGTGGAACAATAGTCAGAAATACCTATGGTATTCTATAGAGATGAACCCCTAGAGAAACAATGACACTACTGGGTCGAGACTCATAAATAGCATGGCATCTCCACATATATGGTTGGCCCAAGAGAACATCACAAACATTCAGTGGGGAAACATCACATAATACCTCATCCTTGAAGGGCTGGATTCCATATGACAATTGACATTGTTGGCTGACACAAAGATCTCGTCCTTGGCGAACCCACCTGATGTTGTATGGTTGCGGGTGTGGTGTTTTTGACAATCCCAACTATTTGACGATCTCTGTTAAGATGAGGTTCTTCTCACTTCCACTATCAATAATAAAATGCAGTGGGGTCCCCTTCACCCACATCTGTGAATGAAAAAGGTGCTCCCCCTCTTCTAGATATGTTGGTTCTTCTGGTTGAATTGTTGCGGTCTCGACAATAGTAGTGGGGTCTACGTCGATGATTTTTCTTTTACCAGTATTTTCATAATTAGATTTTGAATCAGGTTTCGACTCCTTTTCTTTGATCTCGACCACCAAGGACTTTTTTGAGAAACATTCATCAGTGTTGTGCCAGGGTATTTTGTGGAAATCACACCATTTTTTGGTGTCCTTCTTTTTCTTCCCGTGGCTTGGATTGGTTTTCGGGAAACTGTTTGTTAGGGTCGTCGTTGTCATACTTTGGTTGTTTCATATTTGCAAACCCGAACTCCCATTTGTTCTGGTGCTTAAATTTATGCTCGATTTTAACAACATATCGATAAGCAACACCGAGTGAAGATATGTCCAAAAAATCCATTTCAGTTTGGATGTATCTGTGTAGAGCCCCACGGTATTTCAGAACCAAATGTCATTCAGAGTCTTTGATACCCATCTTGGTGTACAAGGTATGGAATGTATTGGTAAACTCTGGAACTACTTGGTCTCTCTCTTGCCCCAGTGTGGTCCATCTCATGTACTGGTCCTCATAATTTCCAATAGGGTAATACTGTTCCCTTACCGCATCCATAAAAAAATCCCAAGTGGGCTCGACCCCATATATTCCAGACTCCTCTGTGCAACTTTTCTCCCAGTAATTTTCCCACAAATGTTTGACATCGGGTTGAGCTTTAAGGAGTGTGAAGGTGATCTTTTCCCTATTGGAAGAATTATAAATAGAGAAATAACCTTCTAGCATATTTAACCATTTGTCTAGGGCATCCACATGTATCTGACCTTCAAATACAGGAATATCAAAATTAACCTATACCTTGAAAGCAGAGGTGCTTCCAAAGTGGTTGTTTGATGAATATACGCATGTTTCTATTGACAGGCGTTGAAGGATGTGGGAAAAATTCTCCATCATTTCTTCCCTCTGTCACATGAGAGCTTTCTCAAGCAACAGATCTATAGGATCATATGCTCCGTCATTTTTCTTTTCTTCCGTCATGGAGGGTTTCTTGGGCATGAGAGAATTATTTTATTCAAGAGAGACAAGCTCAAGACCCAACTTTATATACTTGGACCTCGTCAGGGACATGCACTGAAAAACGATCAAGAGCAGCCTGCTCTGATACCATTGATCTGGATTATTTTCGGTACGAAATGAGAGCTGGGATATAATAAAGAAATGCACAGATATATCGCAAATATTCAATAATATAACATAAATGTATCATATATTCAACCATAAAAACATATGTATAGTAATACATGATTTCTATTAATGAAAGAAATGTATAGAGATTGTAAAAATACAGAGTGAAAGACTCGCTAGCATGGCAACAACTTATCTCTAAGAAGAGATGTGATGGGTACTCACATTCACAAGAAGATGATTACAATGAGGCTCTGAAGGAATTTTTACAATAATAAAGAATGCCAAAAACCCTATACATGCAAAAACCTAACCCTGGGAGATGAAGTGCCAAAAGTCATGTGGGCCCCGTTTGGGTAAGTTAGTACATCAACTTCTGGGGGTCGTAACTTTTGCATACGATCTTCGTTTTAGGTGTATGATAGCCCGTTGGAAAGGTATCATAGAGGAGATTCATTTTTGGAGAAATATGAAAGGAACTTATATATTTCAAACCTATTTTCCCAAAAATAACATCGTTTAGGGCTTCAAAATGGCCCCAAAAGTTAAAAACTGCTAAAAATAGTAAATTACCAAAACTGCTAGAAAACTGTTTTGAGACAGTTGGAAAAGGTGGTTGGCCACAGATATTGTTACACATTATTTTTTTCATCCCTATGACCATTAATGATGTAAACCTATTTTTTTCCTTCAGAGGGATCAGTGGCCTGAGTTCCTGAAGAGAGAAGGGATAAGAACTTTTCCTAAGAAAAGAAGTTGCATTTTCCTTTGTAAAAACCATATAAAAAAGGAAGTTTGTAGGTTGCTATATAGGCAGGTTGCAAGAATGCCTAATTCTAATAGGTTTCACCATATCTAGGTTCTGAGAGGTTCACAGGTTGCTCTATAGGCAGGGTGCGAGAATGCTTACACGTGGGAAAAATGAGTGTTTTCTCGACTCTTCTAGAAGGAGAAACTTCCATGGTGAGGTGGCATCTGAATGGTTTGGATCTTACCCGATTTCATGATTTAGTGTGATCATCCTAACCTACTCACCTTATCTTCTTCAACTTATAAAAGGAGAGGATCTCTCATGGAGAAAGTTATCTTTTGAGCTTTTGGGATTAGATAAGTTGGATTTGGCTTGGAATTATTAGCTTGGTTGGAGTGTCTTTGAGTTTTTCCTTTGTCAAGATAGATTGTGAATATTGTCATATATATGCTCTTAGAATTCTTGGAATGGAAGTGTTTGGGGAATGAAGGACAGTTGGAAGGGACCTTATGACATCAAGGCCATGGTTGTAATCTCTCTTTCACATTTAATATGATACAGTAATATGATTCTTTCCTATAAAGCTTGTTGTGTTTTATTGTATGATTCCTTGATCACATACATAGGTTTATATTGGGTTCATTCTATTACTATCACTTTGGTTGGTTGCGTTCTTTTGCAGGTTCATCATTGTATGAGTGTTGGAACGGAGCTAGGATGGTGATGGTGAGAGGAAGTGACATTTAAATGGTATGTCACTCATCCCTCTTTAGTTAGTAAATTCAATATTTAAAACTTAAGGAAACCGTCATGTTCTGGTGTGTTTTGTTCTAGATCCAGGTGGATCTAGGGAGATCTGTTAGTGTCCACACCTACTGATTAGTCTGATAACAAAATTGGTGACTCCACTGGGGAATGGATTGTTTCCTAGTTAGTCTAGATTTCCTTCCTTTGATTGCCTGTTTTCTGGTTTCTGAGTCTGTGGGACATCCATCCAGACTCTCTAGATCTAGAAGTTCACTTAGATTCCCTATCCTTTTTCAAAGTTTTCTTTGATTACAGACATTCTTGCACTATATCTCTTTGTGGCCTACGAGAATAATTGATGTTCGCACCTGACTGTTAGATCCAGTGTGAACTTCTCACACCCTACCAGTGTCTAGCCTGCGAGAATACCTAATTCTCGCACTGTACTCTACTACTATGCTACGAACTTGTTTGTAAACTTTTTTTGATTGGGTCTTGTCATATTTTGATGACCCAATTTTTCTTTGATCAACTGGATTGAGCTTTTGGAGCCTATGTTGATATGTTTACAGTCTTCTTGACATTCTTTGAGTTTCTTTTAGCCATCTTTGCTTTGTTTGGTTTTGAAGGATTAGTCTCTTTCTTTGAGTGTCTTTCAGTTACAAAGCATGTGTTTTCTTTAGAATTGTTTAGGGAAAGATCAAATTTCTTCTTAATAGTTCGCCTTAAAAGAAAACTTTTAGTTTGGGTTTCCTTGTTTTAACAAAGTTCATTATTGTTTTTAGTGAAATTTTTGAAACAAAAAGATTTAATTTCTTGCTTTATATTAGATTGGGGGCATCCTTGCATTTGAAGTAGAGAAATTGCATGATTCTTGACATTTTTTGGTCTTAAATTATGAAAAAATCTCCCCCCCATGGCCGGGGGGGGTCCATGAATCATGCATTAGTGTACAAAACCTTTTTCTCATTTCTTGGGAATCTTGATATTGATGAGTTTTAAGATTTTGGGACATTGTGCATCTATGAATGATAAATGTTTTCTCCTTCTCGTAGCATAGCTTTCATCGAAATGAAAAGATTTCATCTTCATCTCTTTGCATAACTTTCGAGTCGGTCAAAACACCATATTGTTCACGCCATTTTCCTTTTAAGTAACAACAACCTTAAAAATAAAGCTCTTATAAAAATTGATTAGACATTTTATATTTTTTGGTAGCAAACCTACATTAGATTAGTTGTAGGGATTTGGAATAGGTGTGAAAGATAACTTTCCAAAGCT
>ML784716.1:165388-180649 GCA_009831015.1 Picea engelmannii | reverse complement strand
ATTTTCCTTCGTTTGTTTAATTCTTTTTATGTTTTAGTTAATTCGTGATGTGCTATGCAATGTTCGTTTAATATTTTTCAATATTTAATACTTTCATATTTAATATGGTATCCTTTAATATGCTTTCATTGTACTACATGTCCTATATTTTATGCTTTCACTTAATTCATTTAACTCGTTTACATTTTTGTTTCGTTTAATTTGTTATATAAATATGTATATATATTTGATTTCTTTTATACACCTTACATTAATGCAATACTTCCTACCTCAAAATTGGTTAATATGCAAGATTTTCCTTCGTTTGTTTAATTCTTTTTATGTTTTAGTTAATTCGTGATGTGCTATGCAATGTTCGTTTAATATTTTTCAATATTTAATACTTTCATATTTAATATGGTATCCTTTAATATGCTTTCATTGTACTACATGTCCGACATTTTATGCTTCCACTTAATTCATTTAACTCGTTTACATTTTTGTTTCGTTTAATTTGTTATATAAATATGTATATATATTTGATTTCTTTTATACTTCGCTTAATTTGTGATACTTAATGCTTCAAACTTTAGAATTGATTAATGTATAGATTATTGTATAAAATATATATCTTTGAAGTATTAAATATTTATTTTAAAAGAGTATATATATATGAATCTAAAAGAAAAGTGAGCACATAACCCTATACAACATTCAAAAAAATGGAGTCCAAATTACCCCAATCACCCACTCTTTAAGAGGACATGGCATATGAGTTAAGTATTGGTTAATATTAATAACACATGGAATCTAAGTTTGTATATTAAGAGAGTGTGATCATGGGTGGTGGAACAGACTTCATTCCGAAGTCATATGTCATAAATTCTTTCCATCTAACAAAGAATGCTTACACTATCCTCACCGAAGTCATATGTCACAATTTTTTTCAATTCTTAATCTGTGATCAATTCATTCAAAAGGAGAATTTGTATTTATTAAGTAAATATTGAATAAGCTTTCCATTGATGATGAAAAACTACATGCTATAATATAATACATAGATGTAATATCGCTTTAATATTATTTATATCTACGGTAATTCCATAAGAAGAAGGAGTAGTATTTTGTTTATTGTTCTCCCAATTAAGAGTTCTGATCAAGTTCTTGGCTTAAAACTAAACTCTGCAAAACTCTCATATGGATCTCCTACTTGCGTGCAAGTGTTGAACAACCTGTTCAATTTGGTAAAAAAATAAATGTATAATTGTTCACTGTTTAAATTTTCAACTCTGCAACATGTTTACCTAATTATTATGTATTACCCATAAGTAATTGACGTAATATATTTATATTTGAAATGTTGGTTATTGCATAATCTTACATTCTAAACTTTCACTACGTTTTGGAATCAATATGCGATAATGATTCTTAATATTTTTTAGTGTATGTAATATTTTGTTAAATGGAGAAATTGTTTATTAATATTAATATTTGAAGTGTTATCTTTTATTTTTCTTAATTAATGACTAGCTCTTTTAAAGTGTCAATTTGTAAGATAGAAAATATTTGGTATTATAAATTTATATAAATTAATATATTCACATGTTATGGAATATGTACACCCACAAGTACTTAACGTCGAGAGATATGATTATCGATAATCATGATATTTATAAAAATAAATAAATGTTCTATCGTCGCAATGTGATGAACATAACCTTGTCATCAAAATAAATGTCCTATCATCACAATGTGATGAATATATGAAATTTATGTTCATCACATAGCCATATGACATACAATCAACATAAGAAATTTATGTTCATCAGATAGCCACTTTTTAATTAAATGCCATGTTGTCGTAATGTAATGAACATAGCCATATTGTCGCAATGTGATGAACATAGCCTCCTCATCCCAATGCGATAAATATAACCATATTGTCACAATGTGATGAACATAGTCTCTTCATCGCAATGTGATCAACACATCCTCCTCGCCATAATGTGATGCAAATATCCTATCATCATAATGTGACAAAAAATGTCTTCACATTGCAATGTGTTGAACATAGCCCTTTTGTCAAAAAAAGTGGTCGATCATCACAATGTGATGAACATAGCCCTATTGTCAAAATAAATGGTTTATTGTTGCAATGTGAAGAACATATGACATTTATGCTCATCACATATCCATACAACATTTATGTTCATAACATAGGACATTTATGTTCATCAAATAACCACTTTTTACTTAAATGGATTATCGTCAAAAAGTGATGAACATATCCCCATAATCACAATATCCCTATCATCATCAATATGTGACAAGAATTATCCCATCCTTGCAATGTGATGAACATAGCCCCAGTGTCGCAATGTGATGCAAATATCCTATTATCATAATGTGACACAAATATCATGTCATCACAATGTGACGAACATTGCCCCTCCATCACACTCTTACAAAAATAATCATATTGTCACAATATGATGAACATAGCCTTGTCACAATGTGATTAACATATCCTCACCATCACAATATGATGCAAATATCCCATCATCATAATGTGACAAAAAATGGCTTATCATCTCAATGTTCTGAACATAGCCCCGCCATCGAAATAAATATCCTATCATCACAATGTGATGAAAATATGACATTTATGTTCATCACATAGACATACGACATATGATTAATACACGACATTCTTGTTCATCAAATATCCGCTTTTTACTTAAATGTATTTTCCTCGCAATGTTATTAACATAACCCCATCGTTGTCAAGATGTGACGAATAATATCTCGTTGTTGCAATGTGATGAACATAGCCCATCCTCAAAATGTGACACACGTATCTTGTCATTGTAATGTGATGAAAATATCATGTTGTCGCAATGTCACAAACTTAGCCCCTTCATCGCATTCTGACGAAAATAACCATATTATCGCAAAGTGTTGAATATAGCCTCATCATCACAATTTCATGAACCTAGCCTTGTCATCCTAATGTGACTCAAATATCATGTTTTCATTTTGTGACAATCAATTCGAAATTTTGTTATCTGAATGTCATCCATAGTCTTGGTCAACCATGGTCACCCATGGACAACAATTACCAAACATTGTTAACATTGTCAACCATGGTCAACCATAGTCAATCATGGTCGTGATCAACCAAGTTCAACCATAGTGAAGGTCAAGCATACTAAAGTTGTATGGAAGTTAATTGTGGTGAATGTCTACATAAGCTAACCATGGTCACGGTAAACCATAATTAACCATGATCATGGTAATCCAAGGTGAGCCATAATTAACCATGGTCATGGTCAACCATAATTATCCATGGGCATGGTCAACCAAAATGTTCCATGTCAACCATAAGAAACGATGGGCATGGTAAACCATTGTCAATCATGGTCATTTTCAATTAATGTATTAATACTTTGATAATGTATTCTTATTGTGTTACTACTTTAATAATATATTTTATTAATATATTGTTACTTTAATTATCTATTATTAATTTATTACTTTATTAATCTATTAATACTTCAATAATGTATTAATTAATAATCTATTAATGTATAAATTGATTAATCGATTAAGTTACTAATACACTAATATGTTACATTATAAATTGATATATTAATACCTTAATTTATATGTTACACTGTAATAATGTATTATTAATGTTTTAATACTTTAATAATGTATTACTAAATACATTAAGGTCATTGTATTAGTACTTTACCAATGTATTACTTTATTATTATATTAATACTTTATTAATGTATTGGTACTTTAGTAATGTATTTACTATTATATTAATACTTTTGCAATGTGTTAATTAATAATGTATTAATCTATACCCCCGGATGGGGTGCCACACGGAGAGGGAGGAACACTTGGAGCAACACCAGGTGGGGCCATTAATGGTGGCCATCGACTCCCATCTCCTCGCCATTTATGATGGGTACAAACCAAGATGACCTTTACCATACGACGAGGCCTCTGACTCGCACAAGGAGAACGACCGACTAGAGTATTAAGACCACAACCTTAATGGCTATAGTTATCATTCTCTCTCTTATCAACAACCTTGGAGGCTTTGGGATGAATCAGAAGGTTGCAGAGCCGAAGGATGAACCTTCGAGGTACAGGAACAGAGACAACCTCACAGTGGGAATTCCGACAATAGTTCTATTTCTAAGCATGCAAAGAGAAAGGGGGTGGCCTCGCAAAGGCACAATGTGGTATGCGGCCGACTCGCGAAGGAAAAGGAAAAAGAAATTTGAGAAAGCACTGACTCTAGCTAAGAGAAGGAGATCTAGGAAGTCTAGAGAACCTGGAATGCCTCACATGGCATATGTCAAGGAGACTCCTTTGGAGGAATCCATCCAGAATTACTCATAGAGCCTCCTCTTCACGGTTTAGAATAATTGGGATCCCCCCACTTGTTTCAGAACGAATTCCATGACCCCTGTTCCAAGAGTTGAACACAGTCCCAGGGGCACTCTAGCTGAGGAATTCACACCTTTCTTTGTAGAGGAAGAGATACAGAAATGCATAGAAGGAAACATCTGTATCACAACTGGTGAACCTCCTGAGGAAATGAAGCAGTAGAGTAGGTAGCGAGAGCACCAGGAGGAGGCCGAGGTACAGATGGAATCTCCCCCCTCCTCCATTCTGCAGAACTCGCAGGACCAGCCACCAATTCTTCACCCGGAGCACCTGAAATTAATCTTCAATGTACGCAGCATGGTGGACAACCAAATTTTCAAAGCCATCTGCATCAATCAATGCCTGGATATGCTTTACGTCGCCTACTCAGGCGCCACCCCAAGGCACCAATGCCCCACCTGCGTGCAGGTCTATGCTATTCCAGTTAGACGCGGTAAGGAGAAAGACGACCATGAGGACATTGGCTAAGAGGTTTTCCTGTTTGTTTACTGTTAGAAACTCTTTTCGTTTGATGCAAACCAGAGCTGTAGCTCATTTAGCTTATAGCAATGATAGCGGTAGTATAGTAAAGAACAGACTAATACTAAGGTTGGCCATGCATCCTGGTTTCCTTTGGGCAGTATGGCAGACTAACACTTTGAGTTTGGAAGCTAGCATGGAATGGCTAGTTGTCTTGGTTTCCTTTCTAGGCGGGACAACTCGCACTTCAATAGAACTCTGTAATTTTGCAATATTAATATAATAGGACCTGCCTTTTTTATTTAAAAATAAAATTAAATAATGTATTAATCTATACATTACATTAATACATTAAGTTAATGTAATAATGTATTATTAATGTATAATTACTTTAATAAAAAATTTATTAGGATATGAGGAGGCCCAGCATTTTCAAAAGATTGGGGAAATGAGGCTCAATAAGAAGATCATCTTATAAACCCATTGAAGGGAACAACATGTCACTCACAACCACCCACATTACATCCAATGGACACTTTAATAATATATTTATTAATGCATTTAATATATTAAATGTATTAAATGTGTTAAAATATCTAATGATGTATTTAATATATTACATTATTAGTTTATTAATACTTTAGAAATGTGTTAATTAATAATTTATTAATGACTTTAATTTATACATTACATTAATGTATAAATAAATTAGTAATGTATTACTAATTTATTAATGTATTAGTTTATTAATACTTTATTAATGTATAAATTGAAAATGGCCCCATTAATTTAAAAAATTGGAAAATGGCTAAAAATTGTTTTGTATTATTGTATTTTTTGAAACTTTAATACTCTATTAATATATATTTGTTTTATTAAACTATTAATAATTAATACATTAATGTATTTTTACAATAGTCATGTTTTCTTATTTTACTTATATATTTTTGGATTCTTAATGTATTATTATATTAATGTTTTAGTTTGTTATTACTTTCTTTTTATTATTATATATAATACTTTATTATTATTATTATTATTATTATTTACTTTAAATATAATTTATAATTTATAAATATAACTTTTCATTATTAATGTATTATTTTAATAATATCTTTATTTTGTTATTAATTATTTTATTTCTATATTATTTTTTAATTTATAAATAATTGTTATTTAATATTTATTTTATTATTGATAATTAATAATTTAATTATTATTAATAAATAATTTATTAATTACTAATATATAATTTCTAATTAATTATTTTTTAATAATTAAATAAGAATTAATTCTTATTAATAATTTATTAATACAATTATTACTTATTTATACATTATTATTATTTTTTAAAAATTATTTAATTATTAATAATATTAAATAAATTATTAATAATCATATTTTAAATAATAATTTAGTGATTATTAAATGATACTTAATTATTATGCCAAAAGGCACCTATTGGAGATGGACACACTATTTTAAAATGAGATTTTTTTTATATGTTCTAATTCTTTCGGCTTTCACCAACCGTAAATTAGTGGCTATGCTAGTTATATTTAAAATGTATAAATGTATTCATGGTTGTGTCTATGCCTACTGGTAGTCAATTAGCAACAATCACATTTAAGTAAAAAATGGTTGATATAGGGGGATCCACACCACTTTCTACCCTTTAAAATTAATGGTGTTGATTGGCTTATATTAACCATTTTTTACTTAAATGGGATTGTTTCTAGTTAAATACTTAGTAATTTAGGTAGGCAAAGAAAAAATCTGAAATGCCTTATCTTGACTTGTTTGTTTTTTTTATTATAAATTATCTTTTTACTAATCTCACAAAAAAAAGTTAATAATAAAATAAAGCATATTGGATATTAGGATTAATATTAGGATTGTGATAATAATTAAATGAAGTTTTGTAAGTATGTTATGGAAGATTGTAATGTAAGTGGTGTGAAAGTATGGGAGATACAAAATAAAGTATGGGAGATACAAAATAAAAAATGGTTCATGTGTAAATAAATTATGGTAAAATAACACATGGAAATGAAGGTTAATGTGAAGCAGTGGAAAAAGCATGTTGAGATCATACAAAATAAAGAATGGTTCATGTGTAAATAAATTATGGTAAAATAACACATGGAAATGAAGATTAATGTGAAGAAGTGGAAAAAGCATATTAAGATACTTTATTGAATGTTTGATTTCTTTAATTATGTTTAAATGTAAACCTATTTAGGCAACAGAAATATCCGATGTTAAGTTTAAAACGGAAAATCACTCATTAAAAAGATAAACTAAACATAATAAATTTGACGGTTATAATTACAGTTTATAAACGGTGATAGTTCATGTAACCGTCCCAGTTATATTGAAGATGGTATATATATCTATAGCCCTAACAGAGATTTGGCAAAACATGCCATGGGATTATTGTAATTGGCAACAAAAATACCAATATTTTTTGTAGTGAATGTTTCCTTAACACTTCTTTATTTCTTCTAAATTAATTTGTGGTTATGGATGACAAGAATTTGAGCTCTTTGCTATGCAACGAGGAACGTGATTTCTTAATCAGAAATAATGGAGAACACGTATGATTGTTGTACTTTTATATATATAGTCTTAGATATCATTCATTTTGCTCGAAAATTGCATTTTTGTATTGAAATTAATGAAATCTACAGGTGAAAGTTGAGGAATTGGAAGGGAAACTTGTGGGTCTGTACTTTGCTTCGCAGACGTGTGTTGGGTGCCATTATATCACCCCCGTTTTGTCCGAAATCTATAGAAAGTTATCGGACTTCGAGATCGTCTTCATTTCTGCAGATCGTGATGAGAAGTCATTCGAGGAATACCACCGCACCATGCCATGGCTTGCCCTGCCATTCTCAGATAGGGAGAAGCTTCATGACGCCTTTGCCTTTGCCTTCTATGGCTCTCCGTACCTTGTTCTTCTTGACAATGAGGGCGGTGTTATAACCACTCAAGGTGTGGAGGTCATTGATGAATATGGTGTTGAGGGATATCCATTCACTGCAGAGAAACTTGATGAGCTGAGAGCCAAGGAGGAGGCCTTAAGGCCTGCAGAGACTGTAGAGTCCCTTCTTGCGTCTGATAAACGAGATTTTGTCCTTGGCCATGGAGGAAGAAAGGTGAGTGTGTTCCCACACTTCAGCTTGCAAATCTTAATTTTGGTTCTTTTTATGATAATGTATTGAATTGGGCGATTGAGTTTTACACAATCATAGGACCATGTAAGGGTTTAGGTGCACAAAGTTTATTTCGTGATCGTCTCACTGTCAATAGGTTCCGGTAGCGGAGCTTGTCGGGAAGACTGTGGGTCTCTATTTCTCAGCTTCCTGTCGTGCTCCCTGTGGTGATCCCTTTGATGATCCCTGTTGTGGTCCCTTTGGTGCTCCCTGTGGTGGTCCCTTTGGTGATCCCTGTTGTGGTCCCTTTGGTGATT
This sequence comes from Picea engelmannii, assembly GCA_009831015.1. Lineage (NCBI taxonomy): Eukaryota > Viridiplantae > Streptophyta > Pinopsida > Pinales > Pinaceae > Picea > Picea engelmannii. The sequence continues at coordinate 172,275 of ML784716.1, read as the reverse complement.
CCCCTCTAGATGTTGTGGAGATTTATAATGAGGTTGTGGAGATTTATAATGAGCTTGTGAAGAAAGGGGAGGCCTTTGAGATTGTGTTTCTGTCGCGTGACGACGAGGAGAAAGACTTTGAAGATTATTATGCAAGCATGCCATGGCTGGCTTTGCCATTTGCAGACAACACTGTAAAGGAATTGTCCCACTACTTCAAAGTTAAGGATGGTTATATCCCATTCTTGATTATTTTAGCTCCAGATGGGAAAAGAGTAACGACTGGTAATGCAGTGGACCTTATACATGAATATGGAGTCAGAGCCTACCCATTTACAGAAGAGCGGCTGAAAGAGGTTGATGCTGAGGACGAAGCCAAACGAAAAGTACAAACCCTGGAGTCTCTCTTGCTTTCGGACGAGCGCAACTTTGTGATCAAGCATGGAGGTGCCCAGGTGAGTTACTGAGATCTGCTTACTACCTTCACTGTTTTTATGTCATGATTCATGAATCACAGCATGGAAATAAGTTATATTCCTTCATAACAGAAAGTATTATATATTAGGTGCACAGAGTTTATTTCATGATTGTCTAGTCAATTTTGGTTTTTTCCAACAGGTTCCAGTAGCGGAGCTTGTTGGGAAGACAGTGGGTCTGTATTTCTCAGACCAGTCGCATGCTTACAGTAAATTCACTCCAGAGCTTGTGAAGATTTATAATGAGCTTGTGAAGAAAGGGGAGGACTTTGAGATTGTGTTTCTGTCGCGTGACTACGAGGAGAAAGACTTTGAAGATTATTATGCAAGCATGCCATGGCTGACTTTGCCATTTGCAGACAGCACTATAAAGAACTTGTCTCGCTACTTCCATGCTAAGATGACGTCCTTGATTATTTTAGGTCCAGATGGAAAAACATTGCAGACTGGTGATGCAGTGGACCTTATAATGAAATATGGAATCAGAGCCTACCCATTTACAAAAGAGCGGCTGGATGAGCTTCGTGCAGTTGATGCTGAGGACGAGGCCAAACGAGAAGCACAAACTCTGGAGTCTGTCTTGGTTTCGGACGACCGCAACTTTGTGATCAGGCATGGAGGTGCCCGGGTGAGTTACGGAGATCTGCTTTCTACCTTTACTGTTCATATGTCATGATTCATGAATCACCTCATGGAAATAAGTTCTATTCCTTCATAATAGAAAGGGTTATATATTAGGTGCACAGAGTTTACTTCATGATTGTCTCATTGTCAATTTGGGTTTTTTCCAATAGGTTCCGGTAGCGGAGCTTGTGGGGAAGACAGTGGGTCTGTATTTCTCAGCCCACTTGCATGGTCCCTCTAGAAATTTCACTCTAGAGCTTGTGGAGATTTATAATGAGCTTGTGAAGAAAGGGGAGGCCTTTGAGATTGTGTTTCTGTCGCGAGACGAAGAGGAGAGAGACTTTGAAGATTGTTATGCTAGCATGCCATGGCTGACTTTGCCATTTGGAGACAACACTGAAAAGAACTTGTCTCGCTACTTCCATGTTAAGGTTATCCCATCCTTGATTCTTTTAGGTCCAGATGGAAAAACATTGCAGACTGCTGATGCAGTGTACCTTATAGAGAAATATGGAATCAGAGCCTACCCATTTACAAAACAGCGGCTGGATGAGGTTCATGATGAGGAAAAAGCCAAACGAAAAGCACAAACCCTGGAGTCTCTCTTGATTTCTGACGAGCGCAACTTTTTGATCAAGCATGGAGGTTCACAGGTGAGTTACCGAGATCTGCTTACTACCTTCACTGTTGTTATGTCATGATTCATGAATCACAGCATGGAAATAAGTTCTATTCCTCCATAGCAGAAAGGGTTATATATACAGATGGTCAGGGAGAATACGTCATTGGTCTCCCCCATGTTAGTTTGGGCTTGTGAGTCGTGATAACGATGACAAGCAGACAGGGAATGACAGTCTAGCAGCCCCTCAGGTGCAGCAGCTAAGCCAATTTTTCTTCTAGCTTTAATAATGTGCTATCCCAGATTAATGTGGCTACTGTTTCCCTGTTTTCCAAACAAAAAAAGGCTTTGCTTATAATAGTCGTTCTTTTCTGATCAATCTGAAACATAGACTCTCATGCAAAGAGTATCAGCAATAAGACTGGTTGATTATCATATCCAGTAGTATTCAGATGGAGACCAACAATAAAACAAATCTTCATAGACACAATTTGGGATGTGCAGCTTACGAATTAACTGTTTGAATCTGGTTAAAAGTATGGTACGACTGGTTGATTATCATATCCAGTAGTATTCAGATGGAGACCAACAATAAAACAAATCTTCATAGACACAATTTGGGATGTGCAGCCTACGAATTAACTGTTTGAATCTGGTTAAAAGTATGTTACGCTTTTAGGGAACTAGGCCGTGGTAGATATACACATAAGTTAGTAGTGTTGCCCTTGCGTGCGGGAACAGTGTCAAAGGGTATAGAGTGTCAATTTGTTCATAAAGTATAAAATACTCTCCATAGATTCATGCAGGCGACAGGCTATACATCTGTCAGGGTTTGAATTTGCGTTGTTTTCAGGGTGGGGTCCTGTTCTCAACCGCTGAATCACAGCTCGATATGGAATCTGGTCAGAACTTGGTACTGTCATGGGTGATGCTGATCATTTATATGTTTTGGTTCTTGTAACAGGCCCTGGTAGCTGACCTTGTGGGAAAGACAGTTGTTTTGTATTTCCCTGCCCATTGTTGCGCGCGTTGCGCTATGTAGTGAAGAAAGCATGTAATGAATTATTGAGCTTGGTGGTCTAGAGAATAATAATATCATTTATTCATTAAGTCTAATGAATACATGTATTGAATTGGTTGATTGAGTTTCATGCAGTCATTGGACCCTGTTAGGGTTTAGGTGCAGAGTTTATTTCAAGATCGTCTCATTGTCAAATTTTGTTTTTTCCAATAGGTTCCGGTAGCGAAGCTTGTGGGGAAGACAGTGGGTCTGTATTTCTCAGCCCACTCGCCTGGTCCCTGTAAAAATTTCACTCTAGAGCTTGTGGAGATTTATAATGAGCTTTTGAAGAAAGGGGAGACCTTTGAGATTGTGTTTCTATCGCTTGACGACGAGGAGAAAGACTTTGAAGATTATTATGCAAGCATGCCATGGCTCGCTTTGCCATTTGCACACAACACTGTAAAAGACTTGTGTCACCGCTTATATGTTGCGGATGARRSTATCCCATGCTTGATTATTATTGGTCCAGATGGGAAAAGAGTAAASACTGGTAATGCAGTGTACCTTATAGAGAAATATGGAATCAGAGCTTACCCATTTACAAAAGAGCGGCTGGATGAGCTYGATGCTGAGATTGATGCTGAGGACGAAGCCAAACGAAAAGCACAAACCCTGGAGTCTCTCTTGGTTTCTGACGAGCGCAACTTTGTGATCAAGCATGGAGGTGCCCAGGTGAGTTACTGATATCTGCTTACTACCTTCACTGTTCTTATGTCATGATTCATGAATCACAGCATGGAAATAAGTTCTATTYCTCCATAGCCGTAGATATACACATAAATCAGTAGTGTTGCCCTTGCGCGCGGCGGAACTAGAGTAAATAGGTAACAGTGTCAAACAGTGTAGTGTGTCAATTTGTTGTATAAAATACTCTCCAGGGAAGCTATATATCTGTTAGGGTTTGAATTTGGGTTGTTTTCATGGTGGAGTCCTGTTATCCACCGCCAAATCACAGCTCGACATGGAATCTGGTCAGAACTCGGTACTCTTGTGGGTGATGCTGATCATTTATATGTTTTGGTTCTTGTAACAGACCCTGGTAGCTGAGCTTGTGGGCAAGACTGTTGCTTTGTATTTCTCTGCCCATTGGTGCGGCCCTTGCCAAGCTTTCACTCCAAAGCTTGCGGATGTATACAACGAGCTCAAGGACAGAGCAGAAGAGTTTGAGATTGTTTTCATCTCTAGTGACGAGGATCAAGAGACTTTTGAAGAATACTTCAAAAGCATGCCATGGTTGGCTCTTCCATTCGGTGATAAAACTAATAACGATCTCTCGCAGCTTTTCCGTGTTAAAGGCATCCCATCCTTGATTGTGGTTGGTACAGATGGAAAAACTGTGACAGAGAATGCCAGAAGTGCAGTATCCACATATGGAGCCAAGGCTTATCCCTTCACTGATGCTCATCTTGAAAGGCTGCAGAAGGAAGCCGAAAGGCTGGTGAAGGAAGCCGATGAAAGGCTGAAAGAGCTAGTTGAGAAATCATCGAAGGAGATAAGATACAGCGAGCATCGACACCCCCTTGTATTGAGATTCAGGCGTCTATTCATCTGTGATGGTTGCAGGAAAGATGGCTCTGTATGGTCGTACTATTGCAAATATTGTGACTACGATCTTCATCTGACTTGTGCTTCGAAGGATCAACAGGATCTGAACCAGGACAAGAGACAAGACACAGATGCTGCTGTTGATGTGAACTGCAAACCCTTAGACGTTATTTGTGATGGAGATGTTTGTTACAAGGCTCATTGAATATCATATAAAGGTGGCTCATTAAATACGATATGCTTCACGGTCTTCAATTTCGTGTTTCAGAACGCCCGGTATCGTTGGATGGATTGATACATATGAACTCTGTTGAGTGAAGGGGTCCATAAATAAATAAAATAAATTGAAATTGAAATTGAGTATTTCAGAGTGTATGTTTTGGCTTCTACCATGGGAGTTCATTCTGTTCGCTGTGTGCACATGTAGTTTACTTTATTATGTTTTGGCTTTCACATGTAGTTTACTTATTAAGTAGTTTAATTATGTTCGACTATATTATGTTTTGGCTTTCGAATGTCGTCTACTTATTAAGTATAGTTTAATTCTGTTCGTTGTATGTACATATTAGCACAATGGGGCTTGTGGGGCTTGGTTGTATGTATATATTAGCATAATGGAGATTTAAAGTTAATCATTTAAGATTAAAAGATCATTAATTGTGTTTATTTCCAATAGATATACACATTGGTAATGAAATTCTAGAATTAATAACAATAAAATAAACCACATAATGTCTATAAAAATAATTATTATGTATATTATATATATATATTTTTAAATCATAATTTTAAATAATTATTACGTATATAAATTAAGTTTTTTTTAATAAATTTATATTTACATTTAAAATAATTATTATGTATATGAATTAAGTTTTTCATTCTGCTTCAAATAATTGAGTATAGTCATTATCCTTCAAATTGGGTCATATAGGAGTAGTATAACCAATTGGTTCATATAGGAGTAGCATAACCTTTATTTTTTTGTTTGTAAAATAACATTTTTTAAATTAACACTTTGTACTTGAATTTTCTGTTTTAGAATTTTTTTATAAAATTTATAAAATTTGAAATTAATTAAATTGAAACATTCAAGTAATTAATTAAATTGGGTATTTATAAAAATTAGGTGATTACAAAATATAATCATTGTTTTTTATACTTAATTTAGGGTTTTTAGTTTACTCAATTATGGGTTTTTGGTTTACTCCAATCTAATAATTAATTTTGAACCATGACATGAGAGAATTGGTTGATTCATCATGAGAATTGAAACCTTTAGAATTGGTTGATTTGTTCCTAGTGACATGAGAGAATTGGTTGATGATGATAATTGAGAAATCGGCCCTAGGGCTAATTAAAGTGGTTTTAGCCACTAATTGAAGAGGTTAGCCCAACTTGGTGAAGAGACACAACCCTAGCTCCTATCAATTAGTATAAATAAGAGAGGATGATGCCTCATTCTCACACTCACTCAGTCACTCATCTAGTATGCAATTTTTGAAGATGGATGCAGTACCCAAAGAATGAGAGATAAAATGTTGTGTACCTTGTGATTGTGTTTCTTTGAGTGATCTTGCTTATGCTATTATTGTCTAGTAAATTGAAAAGAGCTTAATAGAAACTCTAAATTTAACATGGTATCAGAGCTAAACTGAGTAGAGCACCTTTCACTAGGTAACCAAAAATGTCACTATTGTCGTATAAGAAAATTAGGGTTTTTTATTGGAAGGGAACTAAAAACCATCTATGTAAGTGCGCCCTAGCCTAGAAAACTCATTAACATCTTGAGCACACCTTTTCAGTGGACAGATCCTCCGAAAAGTGAAACCCTAGTTTTGATCGGTACCAAAAAACTAGGAAACCAGAACCACTACTAGAAGTACCATGGAAAATTTGCGCAGGCTCAGTTTCCACTACTTCATCCTACTCACCTCATCCCAACGCATCTAGTTCAAAATTCAAAAATTCAAAGTTTCAAAAATTAGGGTTTCCTCATAAAACCCTAATTTGCAGTTGTAGTTGAAGTACTAGTTGTGGTAGTTGTGGTTGTAGTTGCAACTGCAATTGCAGTAATAGTTACGACTACAATAGAAGTATCAGTTGAGGTTCTTGTTCCTTCATGCTAGTTGCAACACCAGTTGCAGCACCAACTACAGTACCAGTTGTAGTGAAAGTTTTTGTGAAGTTTTGGGAGAACCTTACCCTAGCAAGATACTATCATAGGTATGAAAATACATATGTTTAAAATGCATTATTAATCTAAAGGGTACTTGCATGAGAAGGGATATTTTTTCATAGATCTAGAAGGATCTCAGATCCAACACATTCAAAGGAACAATGCACCTCAGGTTTGATCATTTTACATGCATCTATTCATTATGACATTATCTTGACATCTAGGTTGTATGTTGAAGTTATGACCATCATACTAACCCTTGGTGAAAATTAAAGTCAAGGTATTAGATTAGATGACACATGAAACAAACTATGTACATGTTCATATATGTTCCATAGAAGATGAAGAAGAAGTTATTTTTTAGTTAGAGTGTATCTTATATGGATATAAATTGTAAGAAGC
>ML784716.1:119453-149962 GCA_009831015.1 Picea engelmannii | reverse complement strand
AATTTTCTCCAAGAGTATAGTCATTATCCTTCAAGTAATTGGGTCATATAGGAGTAGTATAACCATTATTTCTTTGTTTGTAAAATAATTTTTTTTAAAACTAACACTTTCTGAAGATGTTGTAAGCTTAGAAGAAAACAAGATTCAGAGTAAGATTGAATTAAGTTTCTCCAAGAGTATAGTCAATATCAGTTGGGTCATATAGGAGTAGTATAACCATTATTTCTTTGTTTGTAAAATAACATTTTTTAAAACTAACACTTTCTACTTAAATTTCAATGTCTTATAATTTTTTTATAAAATATAAATCATTCAAGTAATTAATTTAGACTTTATAGCCATATTATTTCAGAATTGATAGCCATGGGTGAATATCATGTCATACTTTATCTTTCAAGCAGTGGGTTGATGAAAACATATTGAAAAGGATAGCCATAGGTGAATATCATGTTAGACTTTATCTTTCGAGTAGTGGGTTGATGAAAACAATTTGAAAAGGCTTCAACTTATATATATATATATATATATATATATATATATCATTGTTGTTCATATTGTTACGTCCACACATGGTTGAGACCCGTGAATTAATTAAAATGTGTGCTTGAGTTAATTTGAAGTCTGGTCATATAATATTTGACTCACAAAGATAAGCATGTCGATTTAAGAAAATGGCGAGCCTTTGTAGGAATTGAAATATGACATGAGAGAATTGGTTGATTCATTGTGACAATTGAAACCTTTAGCTAGGAAAATTTTCCTCTTTCTCTTGGATTTCATGGATCGCCTTCCACAAGAATTGAACCACAACATGAGATAGTTGATCTATCCTCAAAATTGAATCATTTAGCCTAGGATTTGTTTATTCTTCTCTTATGATACATTGATCTCCTTCTGCATGAATTGAATCACAACATGAGAGAATTGGTTGATTTGTCGTTAAAATTGAATCCTTTAGCCAGGAATTTGTTGTGATTTATCTTGCATTTCATGGATTTTGTCTTCTCTTTTCCAATAATATCTACCATTGACAACAATAATGATGGAAAGAATAAAAATAACAATGATCTCTTGCATTTCGTCGATTGTATTTCATATTCTCTTCTCATTTAATATCTACCACCACCACCAATAGTGGTTGAAGTAGTAATATCTAGCATTGGTAGCAGTACTAGTGGTAGTGATAACAATAACAACAATCTCTTACATTTCATCATTTTCCTCATGTTTTCTTTTCTCCGAGAAAAACTACCACCAACAGTAGTAGCAATGGTAGCGATAACAATAAAAACAATAGATGGGTACTTGATTTTTCTAATTCTCCATTGATCCTTCAAAATTAAGATTTTTGTACTTCTCCATTGATAGTTTTAATAATATTCAATGAAAGTCATGTTTTAAAGAAAAACAAACTAATCTCAATAACTAAAGAAAACCTAGATTGAATAAAAAACTAGCCAAAGCACGAACAAAATTTTCTTATCAATAATGGCATCCTTCACGAGAGGGTTTTCCTTACCAATGGTCTTATAATTGAAAACCTTGATATTGAAGAATCAGTCTCAGCATATTGGTGAACCTACTTGAAATTGAAGAATCAGTCTCAGCTAGACCTACTCGTTTCCTGGAGGAATATCATCGGTTAGGGGTCTCGATAGAAGGCTACAAATAATATGACCCTAAGGTTTCTAGAGGGACTATAAAGGATCCCACTATGGCTACAACTGGAGAAATCCTCATGAAAACATCAGTTGTCTTTTGTTGCATTTATATTTACAACAACCAATATTTCTCATGTATTATTTAAACCTTGACCTATTCGTTACTAAATTGAACCTTAGGGTATTGGGTATTCTCTTTTGAATATAAAAATATTCTCTACTAGCTTCAACCTTATGGTAATTAGTTTTCTCAAGAAAAGAAAAATATTAGCTAAAATATTTATCCTTAGTGCTGAAATATCTACTGGTAGTGTTGGAAGAGTAGTAGGAGTGATCCAGGTGGATATTGGTAGGCACCCACCTTTTTCTACTCGATCAAATGAATCTCCTCAATGACATCTTTCCAACGAGCTATCATATGCCTAAAACGGAGATCATATGCAAAAGTTATGACCCCGGGAAGTTGATGTACTAACTTACCCAAACGGGGCCCACATGACTTTTGGCGCTTCATCTCCTAGGGGTAGGTTTTTAGATGTCTAGGGTTTTTGGAAATTCTTTTTATTGTAAAATTCCTTCATATCTTCATTTTAATCATCCTCTTGTGAATCTGAGTAGCTGTCACATCTCTTCTCAGAGATAAGCTGCCACCATTCTAGCGAGTTTTTCACTCTGTATTTTTATAGTCTCTGTACATTTCTTTTATTAATAGAAATTGTGTATTAATGTATATCTATGTTTATGGTTTCATCTCTGATACATTTCTATTATATTATTGAATATCTACAATATCTCTGTGCATTTATTTTTTATATCTCCGCTCTCATTTCATGCCGAAAATAATCTGGATAAGTGGTATTAGAGCAGGTTGTTCATAATCGTTTTTTTCAGTGCATGTCCCCGATGAGGTGCGAGTATAGAAAGTTGGGTCTCGATATTGTCTCTCTGGAGGAAAATCGCTCTCACACACCCAATAAACCTTCAATGGAGGAAGAAAAGAAAAATGATGGAGTAGACGATCCTATCAGTCTGTTGCTTGAGCAAGCTCTCACGCGATAGAGGGACAAAATGATGGAGAATTTTTCCCACATCCTTCAATGTCTATCGATAGAAACAGACACATTTTCATCAAGAGGCCACTTTGGAGGCACCTTGACTTTCAAGGTACAAGTTAATTTTGATATTTCTATATTTCAAGGATAGATAGATGCAGAAGCCCTAGACAATTGCTTAAATCTGCTAGAAGGTTATTTCTCTGTTCACAAATTTTTCGACAAATAAAAGATCACCTTCACACTCCTTAAAGCTCTCCCCCATGTAAAACATTGGTGGGAAACTTATTGGGAGTATAGTTCCACATAGGAGTCTGAAATATATGGGGTTGATCCCATTTGGGAATTTTTTGTGGATGCGGTAAAGGAACAATATTACCCTATTGGAAACTATGAGGACCAGTACACGAGATGGACCACACTGTGACAAGAGAGGGGCCAAGAAGTTCCAGAGTTCACCAATACCTTCCATACCTTGTGCACCAATTTGGGTATCAAATACTTCGAGTGACATTTGTTTTTGAAAAACCGTGGGGCTCTACACAGATACATCTAGACTGCAATGGATTTTCTGGGCATCTTATCACTCGGTGCTACTTATCGATATGTTGTTAAAATTGAGCATAAATTTAAGCACCAGAAAAAACAGGATTTTGGATCTGTAAATTCACAACAACCAAAGTATGACAAAGACATCCTTAACAAACAGTCTCTTGAGAACCATTCCAAGACATGAGAAAAGAAGGGTCACGGGAAGAAAAAGAAGGACACCAGAAAATGGTGCAACATCAACAAAATCCCCTGGCAGAACACCAATGAATGTCGCTCAAAATAGTCATTGGTGGCTGAGATCAAAGACAAAGAACCGAGCCCTGATTCAGAATCTGATTCTGAAAATACCGGTAAAGAAGAGATCATTGACGCAGACCCCATTGCTATTATCGCAACTGCAACAATTCAACTAGAAGAACCAACAGATCCCAAAGAGGGGGATCAACTTTTTCATTCACAGATGTGGGTGAAGGGGACCCCGCTACATTTATTCTTGATAGCAGAAGCCAGAAAAACCTTATCTCAGCAGAGGTCATCAAATAGTTGGGGTCGTCAACAACACCACACTTGCAGCCATACAACATCAGGTGGCTTCATCAAGGAAGAAATCTTCGTGTCAGCCAACAATGTTGATTTTCATATGACATCCAGCCCTTCAAGGAGGAGGTATTATGTGATGTTTCCCCACTGGATGTCTCTGATGTTCTCTTGGGCCAACCATATATGTGGAAGCACCATGCTGTTTATGAGTCTCAACCCTAGAGTGTCATTGTTACTTTGGGGGGTCATATATACAGAATATCAGAGGTAGTTCCGAATATTGTTCCACCTAAAAAGTGTCGCAAGGTAGTATCTCATACTACAAAATTTAGCTTCTTCATAATATGTTTAAAAGGAGAAGAGAAGGACACTACAACCACTACAGCCTCGCCCCAAGCACCTTCTATCCAACAAAAGAAGGTCGACAAGGCTGGAGAAAAGCACAAATATTCCTTTTGCACACCGTCCTCTCATGTATCTCGACTTCTTGAATGGCCTTAGCCTCAATAGGTTCTTGACATACTTCCACAAATTGAGCGGCGCGATGTCTCCACCAATACAAGCAGCTCATCAAGATGCAGATCCAGCAAACACTTTTCCCTCTCCCCTAGGAACTCAATGAAATGGAGACCATTGCATCCTAATGAGGGAGTATTGATCCAAGTGGATATCGGTGGCCGCCCACCTTTTTTGACTCGCTCAAAACAATTTTTTGGCAATTTTGGCAATTTACTATTTTTAGCATGTTTTAACTTTTGGGGCCATTTTGAGGGCCCAAATGAAGGTTTATCAATATAGAGGTTCTCAATTAAAAATGAAGGAATTATTTATCCCGTAAAATTAATCTTCTCGATGATACCTTTCCAACGAGCTATCATACGCCTAAAACGAAGATCATATGAAAAAGTTACGACCCCGGGAAGTTGATGTACTAACTTACCCAAATGGGGCCCACATGACTTTTGGCGCTTCATCTGCTAGGGTTAGGTTTTTGGATGTCTATGGTTTTGAGATTTCCTTTTTATTGTAAAAATTCCTTCAGAGCCTCATTGTAATCATCCTCTTGTGAATGCGAGTAGCCGTCACATCTCTTCTCAAAGATAAGTTGCCACCATTGTAGAGAGTCTTTAACTCTATATTTTTATAGTCTTTGTACATTTCTTTCATTAATATAAATCGTGTATTACTGTATATCTGTGTTTATGGTTGCATCTCTGATAAATTTATGTTATATTATTGAATATATGCGATATCTTTGTTCATTTCTTTGGTATATCTCCACTCTCATTTCATGCCGAAAATAATCTGGATCAGTGGTATGAGAGCAAGTTGTTCTTGATCATATTTTTCAGTGCATGTCCCCGATGAGGTCCGAGTATTGCAAGTTGGGTCTCGAGATTGTCTCTCTTGAGAAAAATCGCTCTCACACATCCAATAAACCCTCAATGATGGAAGAAAAGAAAAATGACGGAGCAGACGATCCTATCAGTCTGTTTCTTGAGCAAGCTCTCACGTGACAGAGGGACAAAATGATGGAGAATTTTTCCCACATCCTTCAATGCCTACCGATAGAAATAGGTGCATCTTCATCAAGTGACCATTTTGGAGGCACCTTGCCTTTAAAGGTACAAGTTAATTTTGATATTCCTGTATTTGAAGGACAGATAGATGCAAAAGCCCTAGTGATCCAAAAATCGAAGCTTAACAATTACACACTATAACCTCAATTTAATCAAGATCTTTTTCTGATGGTGCATGTGAATATAAAGAAAACAAAGACTTGATTAATTAAGAGAAATAAAAGATAACACGAGAATGCAAACCATCAACCAATTGTACACAAGAAGTTGCCTACATCTCTGGGCCTTTGTCTTCAGTGCGGGAGGATTTCTCTATTAAATATTAAATGCTTTACAATATGCATTAAAATTACATCATATAGGGCATCTAACTAACTAGTTGTATTTTGCTCTGTCTCAGAAACCTAACGCAATAGACGACACTGAAAACAGAGTAATAGAACTCCCGGAAACTACCTCTAAAGCTCAGCTACTTGCATTGCTCAAGACTTCTTGACCTTCACTTCAAGATTCTTTGTTGCTTCTTGCTTGTTTCAAATATCAAAATGGATTTTTTTATATAGCCATGAGGTATAGGGATCAAATCCCAACATCCCACTTTTCGTGGCACTCAATTTGGCCCAATATCCACCAAGATATGGAAAAATAACAAAAACTGATTAATTAAAATCAATAAAAACCATAATTATATGGTCAAAAACCCATTTTATATGAAATAATAGGGATAAGCCCCCCAAGATGAGCACGCGCCCCTATTTATGGTCATATGGTTTATCTTCTCGGATTCAAAGGCTAATTCATAGCCATAACTCCCCATAATAGGCGCGTGCCCCCTAAACCCGGTCATATGGATGAGGTCGCACCCTTCAAATGCGCCCATTACTATTCCCTTGCACTTTAAACATAATAAAAGGGGCTTGATATTACAAGCTCCTCCCTTGGTGCATTGGTTGTTGGGGTTGTTCCAAAGATTAGCGCCTTGCCCCAAGAGGTCATGGGTTTGATTCCCATGAGCTCTAAAGTATTGTTAGACCACCATACAAAGTATTGCAATTTAAATAAATTAAAAAGTGTTTCTTATAACAAGAAACATGGTGGGTGTGTTGGTGTTGGGCCATTTCTCAAGGTGCTTGTCTTGGTGGTGGTCGTGGGTTCAAAACCCATTGACTCCAAACATTCTTTTGGAACTTGCCATATGTGTGATGATTGGGTGCCACATGGATGCCCATGTCTGGGCCATGTGGCACCACCACATTTGCCCAAACTTTGCCACGTGTCCAAACTGCATTGGTCCAATTTTTCCATATCTGTCCAATCATAGGTCACCACTTGTCAACATGGATGGATCTCTGTCACCGTCCAGTCACCCTGCTGCCTCTTTTGCCACATGTCACTTTTCCACTGGCATGTCAACATTGTTGATGTCATGCTGATGTCGGCATTTGACTGGACCTGTTGACCTTTTGCTTGTTTGGGAAAGAGGTCAAAGTGTGATAACTCTCACATACAGTGTTCATTTGATAAAGTCGATATATGGCCAGAATCAGGATAACAAGATAGACGCAATGGAATTGGTCTCATCGAATTCTGAGGACTATGATTTTTAGGTATTTATGAGCCGCATCAAGCTCCTAGATCCAAATATGAATCACCTAGACAAATAGTTAAATATGCTAGAAGGTTATTTCTCTGTTCACAAATTTTCCGACAAAGAAAATATCACCTTCACATTCCTTAAATCTCTACCCCATGTCAAACATTGGTTGGAAACATAGTGGGAGCAGAGTTCCACAGAGGAGTCTGAAATATATGGGGTTGATCCCACTTGGGATTTTTTTGTGGATGTGGTAAAGGAACCATATTACCCTATTGGAAACTATGAGGACCAGTACATGAGATGGACCACACTGCGACAAGAGAGGGGAAAGCAGTTCTAGAGTTCACTAATACCTTCCATACCTTGCGCATCAAGCTAGGTATCAAATACTCTGAGCTCTACAAAGATACACAGATACATTTAGTTCTGAAATACCATGGGGCTCTACACAGATACATTCAGACGGAAATGGATTTTTTGGACATCTTATCACTCGATGCTTCTTATCGATATGCTGTTAAAATCGAGTAGAAATTTAAGCACCATAATAAACGAGATTTCGGATCTGTAAATCCGCAACAACCAAAGTATGACAAAGACAACCCTAACAAACAGTCTCCCAAGAACCAGCCCAAGACACAAGAAAACAAGGGTCACGAGAAGACAAAGAAGGACACCGAAAAATGGTGCAACTTCCACAAAATCCCTTGGCACGGCACCGATGAAGTTCACATAAAATAGCCATTGGTGGTTGAGATCAGAGACAAGGAGTTGAACACTGATTCATAATTTGATTCTGAAGATACTGGTAAGGGACAGATCATTGAAATAGACCCCAATGTTATTGTTGCAACCACATCAATTCAACCAGAAGAACCAACATATACCCAAAGAGGGGGAGCGCCTTTTTCATTCACAAATGCGGGTGAAGGGAACCTCACTGCATTTTGTTGTTGATAGCAGAAACCAGAAGAACCTCATCTCAGTAGAGGTCATCAAATAGTTGGGGTTGTCGAAAACAACACACTCGCAACCATACAACGTTGGGTGGCTTCACCAAGGATGAGATCTCCATGTCAGCCAACAATGTCGATTGTCATACGACATCCAACCCTTCAAGGATGAGGTATTATGTGATGTTTCCCCACTAGATGTTTGTTATGTTCTCTTGGGCCAGCCATATATGTGGAACAACCGTGATGTTTATGAGTCTCGACCCTATAGTGTCATTGTTACTTTGGGGGGTCATATATACAGAATAACAGAGGTAGTTTCGACTATTGTTCCACCTAAAAAGTGTCACAAGGTAGTATCACATACTGCAAAATTTAGCTTCTTCACAATCTGTTCAAAAGGAGAACATAAGGACACTGCAACCACTACAGCCTCACCCCAAGCACCTTCTATCCAACAGAAGTAGGTCAATAAGGTTGCAGAAAAGTGAAAATATTCCTTCTACACACCGCCTCTCATGTATCTCAACTTTTTGAATAGCCTCAACCTCAACAGGTTCTTGACATACTTCCACAAACTGAGGAGCATAATGTCTCCAACAATATAAGCAGCTCATCAAGATGCATATCCAATAAATGATTTTCCCTCTCCCCCAAGAACTCAATACAATGGAGACCATTGCTTCCTAAGGAGGGAGGATTGATCCAGGTGGATATTGGTGGCCACCCACCTTTTCCGACTGTCTCAAAACTGTTTTCTGGCAATTTTGGTAATGTACTATTTTTAGCAGGTTTTAACTTCCAGGGCCATTTTGAGGGCCTAAGTGAAGTTTTTTCGAGATATAGGTTTGAAATGATAGATGAAGGCATGATTTTTCCCTCAAAATGAATCACCTCGACAATACCTTTCCAACGAGCCATCATACGCCTAAAATGGAGATCCTATGCAAAAGTTACGACCCCGGGAAGTTGATGTACTAACTTACCCTAACGGGGCCCATAGGACTTTTGGCACTTCATCTCCTAGGGTTAGGTTTTTGGATGTCTATGGTTTTTGAAATTCCTGTTTATTGTAAAAGGTCCTTCAGAGCCTCATTGTAATCATCCTCTTGTGAATGCAAGTAGTCGTCACATCTCTTTTCAGAGATAAGCTGCCACCATTCTAGCGAGACTTTCACTCTGTATTTTTACAGTCTCTATACATTTATTTCATTAATATAAATCCCGTATTAATGTATACTTGTGTTTATGGTTGCATATTTGATACATTTATGTTATATTATTGAATATCTGTGATATCTCTATGCATTTCTTTGTTATATCTCCGCTCTCATTTCGTGCTGAAAATAATCTGGATCAGTGGTATCAGAGCAGGGTGTTCTTGATCATTTTTTTCAGTGCATGTCCTCGATGAGGTATGAGTATAAAAAGTTTGGTCTCGAGCTTGTCTCTCTTGAGGAAAATCGCTCTCTCACACCCAAGAAACCCTCAATGGCCGAAGAAAAGAAAAATGACAAAGCATACGATCCTGTCAATCTGTTGCTTGAGAAAGCTCTCACGCGATAGAGGGAGGAAATGATGGAGTATTTTTCCCACATCCTTCAATGCCCGCCGATAGAAATATGTGCATCTTCATCAAGAAGGCCACTTTAGAGGCACCTCTCCTTTCAAGGTACAAGTTAATTTTGATATTCCTGTATTTGAAGGACAGATAGATGCAGAAGCCCTAGAAAAATGGTTAAATCTGCTAGAAGGTTATTTCTCTGTTCAAAATTTTTTTTACAAACAAAAGATCCCCTTTACACTCCTTAAAGTTGTCCCCCATGTCAAGCATTGGTGGAAAAGTTATTGGGAGAAGAGTTCCACATAGGAGTCTGAAATATATGGGGTCGATCCCACTTGGGATTTTTTTTTGGATGCGGTAAAGGAACAGTATTACCCTGTTGGAAGCTATGAGGACCAGTACATGAGATGGAACACACTGCGGTAAGAGAGGGGCCAAGAAGTTTCAGAATTCACCAATACCTTCCATACCTTGTGCACCAAGATGGCTATAAAAGACTCCGAGCGAAATTTGGTTGTGAAATACCTTGGGGATCTACAAAGATACATCCATACTGAAATGAATTTTCTAGACATCTCATCACTCGGTGTTGCTTATTGATATGCTATTAAAATCGAGCAGAAATTTAAGCACCAGAACAAACGATATTTTGGATCTGTAAATCCGCAATAGCCAAAGTATGACAAAGACATCCCTAACGAACAGTCTCCCAAGAACCAGTCCAAGGCACAGGAAAAAAAGGGTCACAGGAATACAAAGAAGGACACCGAAAAATGGTGCGACATCCAAAAAATCCCCTAGCACAACATCGATGAATTTCTCTCAACACAGTCATTGGTGGCCGAGATCAAAGACAAAGAGATGAACCCTGATTCAGAATCCGATTATGAAAATACTGGTAAAGGATAGATCATTGACGTAGACCCCACTGCTATTGTTTCAACCACAACAATTCAACCTGAAGAACCAACATATTCCGAAGAGGGGGAGCGCCTTTTTCATTCACTGATGTGGGTGAAGGGGACCCCACTGCATTTTATTGCTGATAGTGTAAGCCAGAAGAACCTCATCTCAATAGAGGTCATCAAAAAGTTGGGGTTGTCGACAACACCACACCCACAGCCATACAACATTTGGTGGGTTGACCAAGGATGAGATCTTTGTGTCAGCTAGCAATGTCGATTGTCATACGACATCCATCCCTTCAAGGATGAGGTATTATGTGATGTTTCCCCATTGGATGTCTGTGATGTTCTCTCGGGCCAGCCATATATGTGGAAGTGCCATGTTGTTTATGAGTCTTGATCCTATAGTGTCATTGTTGCATTGGGGTGTCATCACTACAGAATACTAGAGGTAGTTCTGATTATTGTTCCACCTAAAAAGTGTCACGAGGTAGTATCTCATACTACAAAATTTAGCCTCTTCACAATCTGTTCAAAAGGAGAACAGAAGGACACTGCAACCACTACAGCCTCGCCTGAAGCACCTTCTATCAAAGAGAAGAAGGTCGAAAAGGTTGCAGAAAAGCACAAAGATTCCTTCTACACACTATCCTCTCATGTATCTTGACTTGTTGAACAACCTCAGCCTCAACAGATTCTTGACATACTTCCACAAACTGAGCAACACGATGTCTCGAACAATACAAGAAGCTCATCAAGATGCAGATCCAGCAAACGCTTTTCCCTCTCCCCTGGGAACTCAACGCAATGGATTCCATTTCTTCTTAATGAGGGAGGATTGATCCAGGTGGATATCAGTGGCCACCAACCTTTTCCAACTCGCTCAAAACAAATTTATGGAAATTTTGGCAATTTACTATTTTTAGCAGGTTTTAACTTTCGGGGCCATTTTGAGGGCCTAAATGAAGGTTTTTTGAGATCGATGTTCTCAATGATATCCAAAGGAATGAGATATCCCTCGAAATAAATCTCCTCTATGATACCTTTCCAACGAGATATCATACGCCTAAAATGGAGATCGTATGCAAAAGTTACGACCCCGGGAAGTTGATGTACTAACTTACCCAAACGGGGCCCACATGACTTTTGGTGCATCATCTCCTAGGGTTAGGTTTTTGGATGTCTAGGGTTTTTGGCATTCCTGTTTATTGTAAAAATTCTTTTAGAGTCTCATTGTAATCATCCTCTTGCGAATGCGAGTAGTCGTCACATCTCTTCTCAGAGATAAGATGCCACTATTCTAGTGAGTCTTTCACTCTGTATTTTTATAGTCTCTTTACATTTCTTTCATTAATAGAAATTGTGTATTACTGTATATATGTGTTTATGGTTGCATCTCTGATACATTTATGTTATATTATTGAATATCTGTGATATCTCCGTGCATTTCTTTGTTATATCTCTGCTCTCATGTCATGCTGAAAATAATCTGGATCAGTGGTATCAGAGCAAGTTGTTCTTGATTTTTTTTTTCAGTGCATGTCCCCGACGAGGTACGAGAATAGAAAGTTGGGTCTTAAGCTTGTCTCTCTTGAGGAAAATATCTCTCGCACACCCAAGAAACCCTGAATGGTAGAAGAAAATAAAAATGATGGAGCAGACAATCCTATCATTATGTTGCTTGAGCAAGCTCTCACGCGTTAGAGGAACGAAATGATGGAGAATTTTCCCCACATCCTTCAACGCCTGCCAATAGAAATAGATGAATCTTCATAAAGAGGCCACTTTGGAGGAACCTCTCCTTTCAAGGTACAAGTTGAATTTGATATTCCTATATTTGAAGGACAGATAGATGCAGAAGCCCTAGACAAATGGTTAAATCTGCTAGAAGATTATTTCTCTGTTCAAAAAGTTTTACAAAAAAAAAAATATCACCTTCACACTCCTTAAAACTCTCCCCCATGTCAAACATTGGTGGAAAACTTATTGGCAACAGAGTTCCATAGAAGAGTCTGAAATATATGGGGCCAATCCCACTTGGTATTTTTTTGTGGATGCGGTAAAGGAATAATATTACCCTGTTAGAAACTATGAGGACCAACATAAGAGATGGACCACACTGTGACAAGAGAGGGGCCAAGCAATTCCGTAGTTCACCAATACATTCCATACCTTGCGTACCAAGTTGGGTATCAAAGACTCCGAGAAACATTTGGTTTTGAAATACTGTGGGTCTCTACATAGATACATCCAGCCTAAATTGGATTTTTTGGACATCTCATCACTCGATGCTACTTATCGATATGTTGTTAAAATCGAGCAGAAATTTAAGCACTAGAACAAATAGGATTTCGGATCTATAAATATGCAACAACCAAAGTATGGCAAGGACAAACCTAACAAACAGTCTCCTGAGAACCAGTCCAAGACACAGGAAAAGAAGGGTCATGGGAAGGCAAAGAAGGACACCAGAAAATGGTGCAACTTCCACAAAAGCCCTTGGCACAACATAGATGAATGTTGCTCAAAATAGTCATTGGTGGTCGAGATAAAAGACAAGGAGTTGAACCCTGATTCAGAATCTGATTATGAAAATACTGGTAAAGGACAGATCATTGATGTATACCCCACTACTATTGTCACAACTATAGCAATTCAACCAGAAGAACCAATAGATTTAGAAGAGGGGGAGTGCCTTTTTAATTCACAGATGTGGGTGAAGAGGACATCGCTGCATTTTATTGTTGATAGCGGAATCCAGAAGAACCTCATCTTAGCAAAGGTCATCAAACAATTGGGGTTTTCGACAACACCACACCCGCAACCATACAACATCAGGTGGCTTCACCAAGGTTGAGATATTCATGTTAGCCAGCAATGTCGATTGTCATACGGCATCCATCCCTTCAAGGACAAGGTATTATGTGATGTTTCCCCACTAGATGTTTGTGATGTTCTCTTGGGCCAACCATATATGTGGAAGCACCATGTTGTTTATGAGTCTTGATGCAGGAGCATCTCTCCATGTCAGTCAGCTAGCCATCCAGCCACATCAGTGAATTCAAATCGCGCATTGAAGAGAGGCGCAACCTCATTTGGAATTTGAATTTAATGTAATTAAATGTTTAAGCTGGTGAGATGTGAAGCCATGCCTTTGTGCAGGAATTAGGTAGATAGTCCTTTAATGTTTGTAAGGCTGAGATCTAGATCCAGATGTTGGACTAGACAACCCATTCAATGTAATTGAATAGAGTAGGTAGATTGGAGGGAAGAGCTCTAAGAGCCCCCTCAGGTAAAAAGATCTAGAGTATCTCATTTCATAGGACAGAGTTGTAGAGATTGAGAGGATAGAAGAAGAGAATCTGTTAGTAGAGAGCAGAAGAGAAGGAGCCGAGACCTTGTTACAGGTCGTGCTCAAGAACACCTTGTAAATACAAGCATTTTCCATTTAATATAAACATAAGCAGTTTTTCCTGCATGTATTCTGTGTTGAATGAATGTCTGTGAGTGTTCTTATATGCTATAGATGTATGTTGTAGGTTTTCATTTGCAGGAGTGTGTTTGATTTCAGGCTTGAGGTTCTTTGTGGTTTCATGCCATGAGGGCGTGACAGAGTACTGCGGTCTCTGGATACTAGTGCACTGAGGCACTTCTGAACTTTGCGGATTCAGACAAAGATGTGCCAGGTGGGCACACAGCTGAAATCAACAACTTAGGAAAATACCTATGAGGTTGCTGAACACCTCAGGAGGCAAGGTTGCGTATGAGAGACACAGTTGCAGACAAAATCTCTGAGGAGTTCTGTGAAGCTCTGCTAGGTGGGCATTGAGCATATGCAGAGTGGCGTATTGAGAAGAACTTTGTTGTGAGTTTAGAAAGAAGAAGAAGAATCACTGAGGATTCTGAGAGCTCTGCCAGGTGGGCATTGAGCAGGTGCAAGGAGTGCATAGAGGACAGAACTGTTGAACGTTCTGGGAGGAGATACTCTACCAGGAGGGTATTGAGACATTGTGTAGACAGACAGAAGAAGAGAACTCTTTGAGTTCTATATTTTGAAGGAAGAATCCACTGAGGGATCTTCACAGGGTTGTTGAACACCCTAATAGGCTCAACAAGAGGTTGCTTGAGGCAGAGGATAGCCAGGAGGGCATCCAAATATTCTCCATTTATGGGAGAAAGGAAATGAGAATTGTGTTTCCTTGGAGGTCGAAGCTACAGGAAAGCCCAGGAGAGATAGCACTTTGTGTGCGTGAAGACTTTGTAGAGGCAGAAGTCAAAGAATCCCTTGGGGATTCAAGGATAACCTCAGGAGGGTGAGTGCTTTCAGGCACAGAGTCGTAACTGCAAGGAGTGTAGAAGCTTCAGAACCCTCTGATGGGTTCAGAGTACTCAAAGCTCATGAGAGACAAGCATTTTTATACGCGCGGTGAATCTCCAAGAGTGAGGAGCTAGAAGAGGAGAAGGAAGGTGACGCAAATGTAGAACAACCCCATGGCACGTCCGCTCACATAGGACCTTCCTCTCTTCTCAGCCCAAAGAACTCAATGGTTCTTCTATTTCCCTATCGGGAAATCTGCACCCCACAGTTTCTTCTTTGGTTGTGATCCTCTCTTCTTCCGCTCGGAGGATCGGAACTCGTGACTTTGCGAGCTTAGCAGTCGAACGCTACACCCTCGGGTCCCTGAGACCCGATGCCTCAACAATGCTGATTTACTCTTCATCTGTCGAGACTTTGCCTTATCGTGACTTCACTATTCGCGATGCCAAGTCCCCAAATTTCCAACTTCCGATGCCCGATACACTGAAATGTTGATACGGCTTTATCCAACTTTTGCGACCTCGTGCCCTTGCTACTTGGAACTTCCAATAATTGGGCTTTCACCCTGCGAACCCCGAGTTCACGAGATCTCCCGATCCCCGCCACATGTCTTTCACTCACTCTTGTGGTTCCACACGATTCACGTAACCAACTGAGATATCGCGTGTCGTAAACTCGCGACTTCCATCACCTAGTCTTGGACACTTTCCCCACGAGATCCCGATAGGCGATCTCCATGATTAATACAAGGGCCCTGGCCGACTCGTATCAACGCTCTGATCTCCTGAACTTAGAATCCTTAGACACTTCTGCTGTAACCTCCTTGCACTTCCACAAGATCCAACGATCCACAGTACTTCATGAAATCTCCTCGGATGATTTCGTCCGTCCGCTCTTCCTTGTGAAGTCCACAAAAAGGAAGAAGTGTCTCTCCATGAGACTTGTTGTCTGCTCGCCAACCTGCGACGCTTCTCTCGAACGTTCAACTGCAGCTTCCTTGTACTTATCCTTTGATAAGTTTGAAGGTCTACTCATCCTGAACTTCCTTTGATTTTCGAATCACTAGAGGGAACTTTGCATGCACTCCTTGCGGAAAATCTTCAATCTTATCTAAGTATTGAAGTTCTTCAACCCTGCGCACTTCTGCAGTAGTAGTCCTTCAATACCCTTTGCTCAGATTCACAACTGAGACTTCAGTTCAGCCTGCGCACTCCTTGCATGGCTTCAACAACTTGCATCCATTTCTGGGTGAATGAGAACAAGAGTTAAACTACTGATCCCCCATCAACGCACTCCATGTTGATGAATTCAACTGCACACCTTGCAGGAATCTCCTGGCTTAGACAGAGAAACAATTGAAACTTATTCTCTCCCTCTCTTTCAGAGTTCAGTTTCGAAACATGAAATCACATGCACAGCATATACAAAGCAAATGCATAAAAAGGAAACAAACATTCATGAGCATAACATCAACACACAGAGAATAGACACATGACCATGGATTTGAATCAAAGATTTCTTCTATTAATTCAATATTTGTGCATGGATGTTCTCTACACAGTTCTCTGCTTTCTCTCTCTTCTTTCTCTTGAATGAATAATAATCTTTTACAATGTACAAGTGAGGGTGTGTATATCCGTTTTCCCTCCTTCCATCTAAAACTGTCTAATCTAGAAATAAATCCTACCTACCTGCATTAACTAGAATAAATGCCTTCTATCTACTTTAGACAAGAGCATATGGCTCGAGGTCTGATACAACATACAAAAGGCGCTCTTTCATAAATGCATCATTTATACATTGGCGCGTCCTCTTGAATGAAAATTCAAAAATTTTTGGCTGGACTCGTCCAACTGTTCGTTGTCTTCCATGCTGGCTCGCCTGTCTTGGGTGATGCTCCTGCATCATACTCCTCGGCTTGAAAATTTTCATGGGCTCCTATCCATGAGCTCCTGCACAGTCTGTCCATGCTTTTGAATATCCACTTCACTCTCCCAGCTAGCATCTTCCACTGGATGGTTCTTCCACTTGATTAGATACTCATAGTATTCTTTCCTCCTGGTCTTTTTACCCACACTCTTGTCAAGTATACGCTCCATCTCCGGCTTTTCTACAATCGGCATCTGCTTCTGCCACTGAACTTCTAGTTGTTCATCATTTCCAGCTCCTTCTTGCTTAGCATTATAGGGGTATAAGTCTGAGACATTGAATGTCGGAGATATTTCGATGTCATCCGGAAATTCAATCTCATAAGCAGTTTCTTCCAATTTCTTTAGGACTTTGCATGGCCCAATTTTCTTCATCTTCAGCTTATTATATGTTCCCCTTGGGAACCTTTCCTTCCTCAAGTGTGCCAGAACCAAATCACCAACTTCAAACTGAAGTTGTCTCTTCTGTTGATCCACTCTGAGCTTGTACTCCTGATTTGAGTCTATCAATCACTGCTTCACTCTGTTGTGAAGTTCCGTCATTGCCTCAGCAAATTCCTCTGCACTAGCGCTGCTAGTCGCAGTCTGCTCTGACTCCCTCAGTTCAGATACTCCTCTTGGTTGCCTATCATATACAATCTCAAATGGACTTTTTCTTGTGCTCCTGTTCACTGAGTCATTGTATGCAAACTCTGCCTATGGAAATATGTTATCCCAACTACTATGGTGCTCTATCACCAATCTTCTCAGCAAGTCTCTCAGACTTTTGTTTACCACCTCCGTCTGCCCATCTATCTGAGGATGGTAGGCTGAACTAAATTCCAAGTTAGTCCCTAGCTTCTTCCGTAAGGTCCTTTAGAAATTCCCTATGAATTTTGTATCCCTGTCTGAAACTATGCTTTTCGACAATCCGTGAAGTCGAATGACCTCTTTGAAAAACAAGTTCGCGATGTGAGTCGCATCGCTGGTCTTCTAGAATGGAATGAAGTGTGTCATATTAGAAAAATTTTCTACCACCACAAAGATGGAATCAACCACTCTCTGCATCCTCGACAAACCTAATACGAAATCCATGCTTATCGCCTCCCATGGTGTCTCTGGTATGGGCAATGGCTGATAAAAACCTGCATTCTTCTTTCTCCCCTTCAAATGTTGACAAATTCGACACCTGTCAAAAAAAATGTTGACATCTGCTCACATGCCTGGCCAAAAATATGATTCTCTCAGCTTTGCGAATGTTTTATTGTGGCCAAAATGTCCTACCAACCCACCACTGTGTTTCTCTTTCAACAATTTCTCCCTCATGGAGCAATTTGGAATACATAGTTGATTGCCTTGGAGCAGTAATCCATCCTAGATCATATAATCTATCAAAGGACTTTTGTCTCTAAGAACTGGATTCTCAGCTGCCTCATACACCTCTCCAAAATCTACATCACCTGCGTACATGTCCCTGAGATTTTCAAAACCCAATGTTTTGACTTGGAACTCCTGCAGCAACAAACACTTCCTTCTCAAAGAATCAGCCACTTTGTTAGCAGTACCTGAAATGTGTTTAATCACAAACGTGAAATTTTTCATATACTTTACCCATTTTGCATGTTTCTGATTCAACTTCTCCTGTTGACTCACAAACTGCAATGCATGATTATCACTATACAATACAAATTCCTTCAGGATCAAGTAATGCCTTCACTTCTTCAATGCCTGTATGATAGCATAAAATTCCTTATCATACGTGGAGTATTTCAGCTTCACTTCATCCAGCTTCTCACTAAAATATGCAACCGATCTTTCTTCTTGACTCAGGACCACTCCTATGGCATATCCACTTGCATCACACTTCACCTGAAATGTCTTCTTGAAGTCTGACAACACCAACACTAGTCATTCCGTTATCTTCCGCTTCAACAGATTGAAGCTCTTCTTAGCCTCTGCTGTCCAATGAAAATACTTATGCCACTTTTTCAGTGTATCCATCATTGTTGCGCTAATTCCACTGAAATTCCTGATGAATTTCCGGTAGAAACTAGCCAAACCATGGAAACTTCTCACCTCGAAAATATTTCGCGGTGATGGCCAATTCTTGATCACTTCCACCTTACTTGGATCCATCTTCAACTCATTTGCCGATATGAAAATACCCAAGTAAATGAGCTCTGTCTTCATAAATGAGGACTTCTTCATATTAATCAACATCTTCTCTTGTTGTAGTTTTCTCATCACAATGGCCAAATGTTTCAGATGCTCTTCTTTTGTCTTACTGAAAATCAGTATATCATCCAGGTATACGACGACAAATTTCCCGATGAACTCTTTTAGGACTTCATTCATCAGTCTCATGAATGTGCTAGGTGCATTTTTCAACCCAAATGGCATGACCAGACATTTGTAAAACCCTTCGTTTGTCTTGAATGTTGTCTTCCACTCATCACCTTCCCTCATGCGAATTTGGTGATATCCGCTCTTCAAATCAATCTTTGAAAAATAATTTTCCCCACTCAGGCAATCCATCAGATCATCCATTCTTAGCTGTGGAAACCTGTACCTGATGGTTATTTTATTGATCTCTCTTGAGTCGGTGCACATTCTCCAACCTCCGTATTTCTTCAGACTAAGCACTGTTGGAACGACACACAGACTCAGGCTTTCTTTGACCAATCCTTTATCCAACAAATCCTGTACCTGCCTTTTAACTTCTTCGTTCTCCTACGGCGTCAACCTGTACATAGCCTTATTCGGAAAACTGGCTCCTGGTATGAGGTCTATGTGGTGACTCACACTCCTCATCGGTGGCAACGAACGAGATAATTCATCCACGATGATGCTATCGAACTCTTCCAGTAGTTCCTGAACTTCCTCTGGTAAATCGTCCACTCTTGTGCTAGTCAGAACAATCCTCGGTTTTCTGACCACAAAGAATTGTGGATCTTCCTTCTTCTCCATCTCTGTAAGAAGCTCCTTCCCACTCATGAGAATTATTGTGTTGCTTACTTCTGACTTCATTTCCTTATCCTTTATCGGAAGAAATCTGTGTGTCCTCCCATCCTTCTCTAAAGTATATGTGTTCATCCTCCCATCATGAACCACATTTCTGTCATATTGCCATGGTCTACCCAGCAATAAATGACATACATCCATGGGAATGACATCACATAAGACCTTATCATTATATCCCCCTATCTTGAATTCAACTAAACACTATTTAGTGACACTCACCTGATGTCCTTTCTGTAGCCACGAGACTTTATATGGACTCGGGTGATCAATTGTCTCCAGCTCCAACTTTTCCACCATCTCGGTAGAAACGAGATTATCTATGATACCACTGTCAACAATAACCTTGCATACCCAGTCCTTGGTTTTGTAACCTGTCCTGAACAGTCTGGTTCTTTGTGTTGAGTCCTCCACCTCCTTCCCAGGTGTTAAGAGAACTTTACGCATCATCAACAACCTTCCACCTTCTGTGTCTTCATTCTCAACATCACGCCTCTGTGCTTCAGCGATGTGAGCTTCTCCACTATCCTTCTTCCTATGTGGACAACCAACTGCCTTGTGTCCATTCTTTCCACACATGAAGCATGTGATGACTCCACCTCGGCCTCTTCCTCTACCTTTGGTATGAGGAAAAGTATTTGCGTCAGCATAATCTCCTCTCTGCTCATTATGTTGTCCCCTCTGCTCAACATATTGTTGTCCTCGTTGTGAGGTTCCTCCTCTTTCAACCTTACCTTGAGGTTTCTTCCATTCCTCCTTAGGCTTCTGGTATTTCTCCTTGGCAACTGCCTTGCCTCTGGGCTAACTTCTGCCTCGCCCTCGCTGACCTTGCTTTCGTCTTAGCTTTTCTTCAACTTTCAGAGCCATCTGATAAGCATCCTCCACCGTTCTGATGGTTTTCATGCTTAATTCATCCTGAATCTCGTATCTCAGACCATTCAGGTATCTGGCAACCTTCTCATCATCGCTCTCCCGATGACCTGCTCTGATGTTTAGTCGATAGAATTCCTCAGTGTATTCTTTCACTGTCATCAGTTTCTGCCTTAGGTTCTGCATTCTCCTGAATAGTGTGATTTGATAGTCCCTTGGGATGAATTTTGCCTTCATCTTTGCAATCATTCGATCCCAGATTTTCATCTTTTGCTTGCCTTTGCAGCGTCTGTCTACTTGAAGCTTGTCCCACCATAATGTTGCATGTCCCTTCAATTTCGTGACAGCATGTCTGACCTTTTTATCCTCTTCGATATCCTCATAATCGAAGTAGGTGTCAAGAGCTCTAATCTAATCCAGAAGCTCTTCTGCATCCAGACTCCCTTCATAAGATGGAATGTCCATCTTTGTCTTTGAACTCATCCGAGCGATAGCTTTAATCAGTCGCTCATTGGCTGCATCTTCGGCTGTAACTTCTCCTTTTTGTTCGGCTTCAATTTCTCCTTCGGAGTCACTTAGATCTCCAGCACTGGCTGTGCGTCTCTGCACTGCTTCCATATCTTCTAATCTCACTCAGAGATCACGTATCTGTCTCTCCATTTCTGGATTCTGTGTCGGCCTACCTCTTCTTCGTACCTCCCTGTCTTCTGGATCAGGTGACTGTCTTTCTCTTCTGGGCCGCATGATGAAAATTTCCCTTCTTCTCTCCTACAGAAAATAGAGAGATTTCCTTGCTCTGATACCACTCTGACGCAGACGCGCACCAACCCCATGGCACGTCTTCTCACAAAGGACCTTCCTCTCTTCTTGGCCCGAAGAACTCAATGGTTCTTCTATTTCCCTATCAGGAAATCTACACCCCACAGTTTCTTCTTCAGTTGCGATCCTCTCTTCTTCCGCTCGGAGGATCGGCACTCGCGACTTCATGAGTTCAGCAGTCGAGTTCTACACCCTCGGGTCCCTGAGACTCGATGCCTCGACAACGCTGATTTACTCTTCATCTGTTGGGACTTCGCCTTATCGTGACTTCACTATTCGCGATGCCAAGTCCCTAAATTTCCAACTTTCGATGCCCGATACACCGAAATGTTGATACGGCTTTATCCATCTTTCACGACCTTGCACCCTTGCTACTTGGAACTTCCAATAATTGGGATTTCACCCTACGAACCTTGAGTTCATGAGATCTCCCGATCCATACCACCTATCTTCCACTCACTCTTGTGGTTCCACATGATTCACATAACCAACTGAGATATCGCGTGTCGCAAACTCATGACTTCCATCACCTAGTCTTGGACACTTTCCCCACGAGATCCCGATAGGCGATCTCCACGATTAATACAAGGGCCCTGGCTGACTCGTATCAACACTCTTCCCTCCTAAGCTTAGAATCCTTAGACGCTTCCCCCGTAACCTCCTTGCACTTCCGCAAGATCCAATGGTCCACAGTACTTTGTGAAATCTCCTCGGATGATTTCGTTCGTCCACTCTTCCTTGCGACGTCCATGAAAAGGAAGAAGTGTCTCTCCACGAGACTCGTTGTCTGCTCGCAAACCTACGATGCTTCTCTTGAATGTTCAACTACAGCTTCCTTGCACTTATCCTTCAATAAGTTCGAAGGTGTACTCCTCCTGAACTTCCTTTGATTTTCGAATCACTAGAGGGAACTTTGCACGCACTCCTTGCGACAAATATTCAATCTTATCTAAGTATTGAAGTTCTTCGACCCTGTGCACTTCTGCAGCAGTAGTCCTTCAATACCCTTTGCTCAGATTCACAACTGAGACTTCATTTCAGCCTGTGCACTCCTTGCACGGCTTCAGCAACTTGCATCCATTTCTGGGTGAATGAGAACAAGAGTTAAACTACTGAGCCCCCATCAACGCACTCCATGCGGATGAATTCAACTGCACACCTTGCAGGAATCTCTTGGCTCAGACAGAGAAACAATTGAAACTTATTCTCTCCCTCTCTTTCAGAATTTAGTTTTGAAACATGAAATCACATGCACAACATATACAAAGAAAATGCATAACAAGGAAACAAACATTCATGAGCATAAAATCAACACACAGAGAATAGACACATGACCATGGATTTGAATCAAATCTTTCTTCTATTAATTCAATATCTGTACATGGATGTTCTCTACACAATTCTCTTCTTGCTTTCTCTTCTTGCTCCTGAATGAATAATAATCTTTTACAATGTACAAGTGAGGGTGTCTATATCCGTTTTCCCTCCTTCCATCTAAAACTGTCTAATCTAGAAATAAATCCTACCTACTTGCATTAACTAGATTAAATGCCTTCTATCTACTTTAGACAAGAGCGTATGGCTCGAGGTCTGATACAACATACAAAAGGTGCTCTTTCATAAATGCATCATTTATACATTGGCGCGTCCTCTTGAATGAAAATTCAAAAATTTTCGGCTGGACTCGTCCAGCTGTTCGTTGTCTTCCATGCTGGCTCGCCTGTCTTGGGCGATGCTCCTGCATTAGAAGGCCAAGGTTGAAGCCTCTGGAAGATTGAAATTCTTCCAAGTCTCAGAAGATAGTGTGCAAGCTTAGGAGGGAGAGCACAATAGCCATTGGATCGGCCGGAGAAAAGAGATCTGGACCGTTGGATTTCACATCCAGGAAGGAAGCTTAGGAGTGAGTGCACAAGAAGGACAGATCTGAACCGTCAGATCTAGAGAAAAATCCCGTCAGCCGTTAGATCTGGCGAAGGAGCGAGTAGGTTACAACCGGGTTTCCAAGGCACAAGCCCAGGAGATTGGGGACCGTCGGATGTTCCCATAGAGATCGGACAGCCATTGGATTTGTGAAGAGTTGCACGGGTGTTAAACCTTCATGAACAGCAGAGGGAAAATCCTGACAAGAGGCGTGGCCATCGAGATATCGACATTCGTGAAATCGGGAGTCTCGAGGACAGGAGATCGTGGATTTCGATGGGAAAAATCTCGAAATCGATCTGAGCCATCCGTTTGTGGAGACACATGCTGGAGATCGAGCGACTCATCAATATATCAGCTACCGGGGTTTTGAGTTGACATAATTTCTGTCATCGGGGTATCAGAAACTCTGAAATCACGAGATCGGATCTGGACCGTCCATCTTGAGGAGACACGTGGCGAGATCCATATTATCGGGGAAAGTCCCAATAGAATGTCAAATTGGTGCATCAGAGTTCGGTATTTTGCGAGTCCTAAAGATGAGGCGCCTGGGACATTTGAAGTCGTGAAATCAGGAGAGGCAATCAGGACCGTCCATCTTGAGGGGACGTGTGGCGGTGATCGAGGCCTTCGGGAAAAGTCTCGATAGGAGAGCCACATCGGGAAATTGGGGATCAGGATATCGGGAATCCCATGTACATGATGTTTATGCATTTTGGCATTGCGATGTCCGAAACCCCGATAGGAGATAAGACTGCGGTCACGGGGATAGTGGTCATATGGGGCAGGAGTTTAGCTAGGAGGGATAATGCATAAAGCACTGTATCGGTGAATTGACTCATCAGATATCGGGGATTCAAGAGGACAGTGGTTCTCAAGAAATCAGGGATCAGGAAACCCTGAAACCCGAAAGTATATCTTTCCTATTGAGGAAGAGGCAACGGTTGGAGTGGAGAAGACCGTGGGGAAATTAAGGACCTGTGGATCGGGTTTTAGTAGAGATTCCGGCAGGGAATCGAAAGAGCCGCTTCGTCTCATGAACTGATTGAACGATCTTGTGAGAGGAAGTATGAGGCGTCTGTCATCAAGTCTCGACCCCATAGTGTCATTGTTACTTTGGGGGGTCAGATATATAGAATACCAGAGGTAGTTCTGACTATTTTTCCACCTAAAAAGTGTCGCAAGGTAGTATCTCATACTGCAAAATTTAGCTTCTTCACAATTTGTTCAAAAGGAGAATATAAGGACACTCCAACCACTATAGCCTCGCACCAAGCACCTTCTATCCAAAAGAAGCAGTTCGAAAAGGTTCCAGCAAAGTGCAAATATTCCTTTTGCACACCATCCTCTCATGTATCTCGACTTGTTGAACAGCCTCAGCCTCAACAATTTCTTGACATACTTCCACAAACTGAGCGGCGCGATGTCTCCAACAATACATGCAGCTCATCAAGATGTAGATCCAACAAACGTTTTTCCCTCTCCCCCGAGAAATCAACACAATGGAGACCATTGCTTCCTAAGGAGGGAGGATTGATAGAGGTGGATATCAGTGGCCACCTAGCTTTTCTGACTGGCTCAAAATAGTTTTCGGCAATTTTGGCAATTTACTATTTTTAGCAAGTTTTAACTTCTGGAGCCATTTTGAGGGCCTAAATGAAGGTTTTTCAAGATAAAGGTTTTCAATAATATTCAAATGCATGGTTGACACAATGAAATTAATATCCTCAATGATACCTTTCCAATGAGCTATCATACGCCTAAAACAAAGATCATATGCAAAAATTACAGCCCCGGGAAGTTGATGTACTAACTTACCCAAACGAGGTGCACATGACTTTTGGCACTTCATCTCCTAGGGTTGGTTTTTGGATGTATAGGGTTTTTGGAATTCCTCTTTATTGTAAAAATTCCTTTAGAGCCTCATTGTAATCATCCTCTTGCAAATGCGAATAGCTGTCACATCTCTTCTCAAAGATAAGCTACCACTATTTTAGTGAGTCTTTAACTCTCTATTTTTATAGTCTTTGTACATTTATTTCATTAATAGAAATCATGTATTACTGTATATCTATGTTTATGTTTTCATCTTTAATACATTTATGTTATATTATTGAATATCTGCGATATCTATGTGCATTTATTTGTTATATCTCCACTCTCATTTCATGCTGAAAATAATCAGGATCAGTGGTATCAGAGCAGGCTATTCTTGATCATTTTTTTCAGTGCATGTCCCCGACGAGGTCCAAGTATAGAAAGTTGGGTCTCGAGCTTGTCTCTCTTGAGGACAATCTCTCTCGCACACCGAAGAAATCCTCAATGGTAGAAGAAAATAAAAATGACGGAGCAGACGATCCTATCAGTCTATTGCTTGGGCAAGCTCTCACGCGACAGGGGGATGAAATGATGGAGAATTTTTTCCACATACTTCAATGCCTTCCAATAGAAACATGTGCATCTTCATCAAGTGGCCACTTTGGAGGCACCTCGCTTTTCAAGGTACAAGTTAATTTTGATATTCTTGTATTTGAAGGACAGATAGATGTAGAAGCCCTACACAAGTGGTTAAATCTGCTAGAAGGTTATTTCTCTATTCACAAATTTTCCGACAAAGAAAATATCACCTTCGCACTCCTTAAATATCTCCCCCATGTCAAACATTGGTGGGAAACTTATTGGGAGCAGATTTCCATAGAGGAGTCTAAAATATATGGGGTGGATCCCACTTCGTATTTTTTTGTGGATGCGATAAAGGAACAATATTACATTGCTTGAATCTATGAGGACCAGTACATGAGATGGACCACACTGTGACAAGAGAGAGGCCAAGAAATTCCATAGTTCACCAATTCCTTCCATACCTTGTGCACCAAGCTGGGTATCAAAGACTCTAAGTGACATTTGGTTCTGAAATATCGTGGGGCTCTACACAGATACATTTAGATTGAAATGGATTTTCTGGACATCTCATCACTCGGTGCTACTTATCGATATGTTGTTAAAATTGAGCAGAAATTTAAGCACCCGAACAAATGGGATTTTGGATCTGTAAATCCGCAAAAGCCAAAGCATGACAGATACAACCCTAACAAGCAGTCTCTCGAGAACTAGTCAAAGACACAGGAAAAGAAGGGTCACAGCAAGATAAAGAAGGACACTGGAAAATGGTGCGACTTCTACAAAATTCCTTGGAATAACACCGATGAAGTTCGCTCAAAACAATCATTGGTGGCTGAGATCAGAGACAAGGAGCCAAACCCTGATTTAGAATCTGATTTTGAAAATACTAGTAAAGGACAGATCATTGATGCAGACCCCACTGCTATCGTCGCAACCGTAGCAATTCAACCAGAAGAACCAACAAATCCCGAAGAGGGGGAGTACCTTTTTCATTCATAGATGTAGGTGAAGGGGACCCCACTATATTTTGTTGTTGAGATGGAGCACACTACGGCAAGAGAGGGGCCAAGCAGTTTTGGAGCTGACCAATACCTTCCATACCTTGCGCACCAAGCTGGGTAACAAGGACTACAAGGGAAATTTGGTTCTGAAATACCTTGGGACTATACACAGATACATCCAGACTGAAATGGATTTTTTGGACATCTCATCACTTGGTGTTTCTGATTGACATGCTTTTAAAATTGAGAAAAAATTTAAGCACCAGAACAAACAGGATTTCGGATCTGTAAATATGCAACAACCAAAGTATGACAAAGATAACCCTAACAAATAGTCTCTCAAGAACCAGTCCAAGACATAGGAAAAGAAGGATCATGGGAAGGCAAAGAAGGACACCAGAAAATGGTGCGACTTCCACAAAATCCCTTGGCACAACATAGATGAATGTCACTCAAAACAGTCATTGGTGGTCGAGAAAAAAGACAAGGAGCCGAACCCTAATACATAATCTGATTATGAAAATACTAGTAAAGGAAAGATCATTGACACAGACCCCATTGCTATTGTCGCAAACACAACAATTCAACCAGAAGAACCAATAGATTCAGAAGAGGGGGAGCTCCTTTTTCATTCACAGATGTGGGTGAAGAGAAACTCGTTGCATTTTATTGTTGATAGCAGAAGCCAAAAGAACCTCATTTAAGCAGAGGTCGTAAAACAGTTGGGGTTGTCAACAACACCACACCCACATCCATACAACATCAGGTGGCTTCAAAAAGGACGAGATCTCCTTTTCAGCCAGTAATGTTGATTTTCATAAGGCATCCAACCCTTCAAGGATGAGGTATTATGTGATGTTTCCCCACTATATGTCTGTGATGTTCTCTTGGGCCAACCATATAGGTAGAAGGGCCAAGTTTTTTATGAGTTTTGACCCCGTAGTGTCATTGTTAATTTGGGGGGTCATCTCTACCGAATACCAGATGTAGTGTCTACTATTGTTCCACCTAAAAAGTGCCGCAAGGTAGTATCTCATACTACAAAATTTAGCTTCTTCACAATCTGTTCAAAAGGAGAATAGAAGGACACTGCAACCAATATAGCCTCGCCCCAAGCACCTTCTATCCAACAGAAGAAGGTCTATAAGGCTGCATCAAAGCGCAAATATTCCTTTTTCACATCGTCCTCTCATGTATCTCGATTTCTTGAATGGCCTTAGCCTCAATAGGTTCTTGACATACTTCCAAAAACTGAGCAGCGCGATGTCTCCAGGAATACAAGCAGCTCATCAAGATGTAGATCCAACAAATGCTTTTCCCTCTCCTCTGGGAACTCAATGTAATGGAGACCATTGTTTCTTAAGGAGGGAGGATTGATCTAGTTTTATATCGATGTCCAGCCACCTTTTCCGACTGGTTCAAAACAATTTTTTGACAATTTTGGTAATTTACTATTTTTAGCAGGTTGTAACTTCCGAGGAATTTTTGAGGGCATAAATGAAGGTTTTTTGAGATATAGGTTCTCAATAATATCCAAAGGCATGACTTATCCCATGAAAGGAATCTCCTCGATGATACCTTTCCAAAGAGCTATCATATGCCTAAAACGAAGATCATATGAAAAAGTTACAACCCCGGGAAGTTGATGTACTAACTTACCCAAACGGGGCCCACATGACTTTTGGTGCTTCATCTCCTAGGGTTAGGTTTTTGGATGTCTAGGGTTTTTGGAATTCCTTTTTATTGTAAACATTTCTTCATAGCCTCATTGTAATCATCCTCTTGCGAATGTGAGTAGCCGTCACATCTCTTCTCAGAGATAAGCTGCCACCATTCTAGAGAATCTTTCACTCTGTATTTTTACAGTCTGTACATTTATTTCATTATTAGAAATCATGTATTACTCTATATATGTGTTTATGGTTGCATATCTGATAAATTTATGTTATATTATTGAATATATGATATATCTGTGTGCATTTATTTGTTATATCTCCGCTCTCATTTTGTGCCAAAAATAATCTGGATCAGTGGTATCAGAGCAGGCTGTTCTTGATCATTTTTTTCAGTGCATGTCCCTGACGAGGTTAGAGTATAGAAAGTTTGGTCTCGAGCTTATCTCTCTTGAGGAAAATATCTCTTGTACACCCAAGATCCCCTCAATGGAAAAAGTCTATTGCTTGAGAAAGCTCTCACGAGACAGAGGGACAAAATGATGGAGAATTTTTCCCACATCCTTCAATGCTTGCCGATAGCACCAGGCATATCTTCATCAAGCGACCACTTTGGAGGCACCTCTCCTTTCAAGGTACAAGTTAATTTTGATATTATTGTATTTGATGGACAGATAGATTCAAAAGCCCTAGACAAATGTTTAAATCTACTAGAAGGTTATTTCTCTGTTCAGAAATTCTTCGACAAAGAAATGATCACCTTCGCCTTCCTTAAATATATCCCTCATGTCAAACATTGGTGGGAAAATTATTGGGAGATGAGTTCCACAGAGGAGTATGAATTATATGGGGCCAATCCCACTTGGGATTTTTTGTGGATGCGGTAAAGGAACAGTATTACCCTGTTCGAAACTATGAGGACCAGTAAATGAGATGGACCACACTGCGACAAGAGAGGGGCCAAGAAGTTCTGGAGTTCACCAATACCTTCCATACCTTGCGGACCAAGCTAGGTATCAAATACTTCGAGGGACATTTGGTTATTAAAAACCATGGGGCTATACACATATACTTCCAGACTGAAATGGATTTTCTGGGCATCTCATCACTCGATGTTGCTTATCGATATGCTGTCAAAATCGAGCAGAAATTTAAGCACCAAAACAAATTGTATTTCGGATCTGTATATCCACAACAAGCAAAGTATGAAAAAGACATCCCTAACAAGTAGTCTCCTGAGAACCAGTCCAAGACACAGGAAAAGAAGGGTCATGGGAAAACAAAAAAGGACACCGAAAAATGGTGCGACTTCCACAAAATCCCTTAACACAACCCCGATGAATGTCACTTAGAAAAATCATTGGTGTCCAAGATCAAAGACAAGGAGTGGAACCCTGATTCATAATCTGATTCTGAAAATACTGGGTAAAGGAAATATCATTGACACAGATCGCACTACTATTGTCGCAACTGCAACGATTCAACCAAAAGAACCAATAGATCCCGAAGAGGGGTGTTTAAGGATAAATTCGTGAGTGCGGACATAGACCAATCTCCCTAGATCCACCTGGATATAGAACAAAACATGACAGAATAATACACTTTCCCTAGATCTAGCCATTGAATTAAATTGGAAGTGAGAAGAAGATATGTACCTTGTAATCACTTCCTTGGACTCTGTTGTTCCTTGCTTCACTCCAGCACTCTTGTGCGGTCAAGATAAAAACAACACAAACCAACCAAAGTGAAAGCAAATAATATATTCAATAGCTAATCGATACATATGATCAAGGAATTATGTAATAAAGTAGATCTCACTTTATGGGAAAGAAATATATCACTGTATCATATTAATTGAAAGAGAAACTTGCAACCAGAGCCTTGATGTCGTAAGGTCCCTTCCTACTGTCCTTCGTTCCCCACACACTTCTTGCTCCAAGGATTCTGAAACCATAGATCTGATAGCTACTCACAATCTATCTTGACAAAGCAAATCTCAAAGCCACTCTAATCAAGCTAATAATTCCAAGCCAAAGAACCCACAAGCTAACTTTCTCCATGAGAACTCCTCTCCTTTTATAAGCTGAAGAAGATAAGGTGAGGAGGTTAGGATGATCCCACTAAATCATGAAAGCGAGTAAGATCCAAACCATTCGGATGCCACCTCACCATAGAA